>JAVLUX010000026.1:35557500-35827500 GCA_032164185.1 Moxostoma hubbsi | reverse complement strand
CAATGTTTTAATGTCTGTCTGCACTCATTTGGAATTAAAAACATGTTTCGAGACCCTGTATTCAGGCGCATTTGTTGCACAGCATCTATCTTTTTTTTAAACGCGAGAACGCTTTTGGTCTGAACGGTCCCTTACAATTCCATCCACATTGCTCAAGCATGCCATTACAGCTGAACATTCGACAGATATGGTTGTTCCAACAAGCATAAATTATGAATAATGGGCTGATGAGGTGAACATTTCCTCTGGCTAGATGCATGTACTGATTTGGATTTGATCAAAACCAGTTCTTCTCTGGAACATTCTGAGCCCACTAAATGCAGATCCCCTTACGGTAACCGATCCCTCTCAATAGATACATGATACAAAAATGCTCTTCTAAGGAACCAGATCCACTAATAGCGATCAGCACTCTCTCTCTCTCTTTCTCTCACTTTTCACCGTCTAATGAGAAACAGGACAAATGACTCTAAATTTAGAGCTGAATGCATCGAAGGAACAGGACACAGCTCATGTTTAATGAGGCACAGACTGTAAATGCCCTCGTGTCCAGGAAACTAAGCCAATATAGACGTTTAGCAAACTGACTCTACCTGATTATGCATTCACAAGTGGGATGTGGCCAATTAATCACTTGACTAACTCTTTGCCAGGTGAAAGACACAAATATTGTTTCCTGAAAATGGTTTTCAATATTTGGGTCGCTATGAGAAAGAAAAGTCACAAATCTTAAATCTTTATTGTTTATCCAAGACATTTACTCAAACATGAGAAAGAATTCTGTTGGTTCCATACAGAAAAGAACCCTCATCGATTTGATCCCCTGATCTCTATTCACTCTGGCGTGGCCATGGCGTTGACCAGATGTCATATCCCATCATGGCGAGCGTTTTCCGCCCTCTTCTTGCGGTCTGGCAGTGTAATGGGCCGTGGAGGCGGTGCGGCCGAGGAGGAAACGAAAATAAAACTATATGAAAACAATACTGCCATCGCTCCTCATAATTAGTGGGCAGCCGATCGATGGCTGACGGGATGGTCTGGCTTTCTCAATGATTTTTCTGCTGCCTCTCTTAGCGCTGGGGAATCGGTGATCGGTGGGCAGGAAAGAGAGATTTCATATGATTAGAAAAGATCTCAGCATCCCTGGCTGCTACACTTAAAGTACATAGAATGTTTTTTTCTTTCTTTACTTCTCTTTAGTGAGCTACTTTTGAAAAAAGAAGGAATATAGGGTCAGTTTGGCCAAAAGACAAGAGTCAACATTTACTCTCTTGCACTTTGTATCATTTTGCGATCAGATGATTATTTAATTATCACTACAGGCCTATCCCTAACCCAAAGTATTGTACTTTGTGTCTTGGTACATTTGTGCTACGGACATGAATGATACCTCAAATCATGCGGCTGGCGGAGGAGAGCCGTGCTAATCTTTTTAACAATCAGTCAGACTTATAATATGTCTAGCAGGCAAAAAAATGATAGACTTGCATTGAAGGAGGACCTGAGCTGAACTTTATCTAGAGATCAGAATATCATAGAGACTTGGGGTGGGCTCTGTTAATTTGGGCCAGTGAGCAAGCGCCCAACATTCTAGCAACCAATTAACATCATGCTAAAACTATTTTAGCAACACCATAGCAACACCCTGGCAACCATTCTCAACAGCATGCACACTGACTTATTTTCTACAGAAGATTTAGTTTCATTCAGATCTCTCTCAAGTTTCTCCTTCTCTAGTCTTTGCTCTCTCTTCATCCATCTTTTTATTTGTCCTCCTTCTCCTACTCATCCTTGCCAGTGGCTGTAACCCCCTTGTTCAGCTATTCATCAAAACCCCCTGCAAAACCACAAGGCTTGAAGACAGGTTAACGTTTGAGAAAAGTCATTCTTTCTTTCATCTGTTCATTCACTTTCCTTCTTTCTTATTCTACTCTTTTTATCTTTATCCTTCTTCTGTTCGTTTAATTACAGTTGTTCATTTGGCAGACGCTTTTATCCAAAGCAGCTTACAGTGCACTTATTACAGGGACAATCCCCCCTGAAGCAACCTGGAGTTAAGTGCCTTACTCAAGGATACAATGGTGGTGGCTGTGGGGATCGAACCAGCAACCTCCTGCTTACCAGTTCAGTGCTTTAGCCCACTACACCACCACCACTCCTTATTTATTCACCTGTCTGTCTCTTTCTCAATAGTAATCCTCTCTTCTCTTCTCTTTGTATCTTTCTTTCATCTGTTCATTCAGCTTCCTTCTTTCGTTTTCTACTCTTTTCTTTTCCTTCTGTTTATTTATATATTCATCTGTCTGTTTGTTTGCTTTCTATTTTTGATAGTTACACCTCTCTTCACTTCTCTTCGCTTTGTATCTTTCTTTCTATCTTTCTTTTGTCTGGTCATTTGCCTTCCTTTCTATTTCAACTCTTTTCTTCTTTTTCCTTCGGTTTAATTAAGTGTGTGGCATTTTATGCATATTTAGCAAAGCAACACACAATAGGCTTTATGTTAACGCCTTTATGTTTACAACACATTTATGAATCAGAATCGGAATCAGAATGAGCTTTATTGCCAAGTTTGCTCACGTACACAAGGTATTTTTTTTATTTTTTGGTGATAGGAGAAACAAGCAAGTAACACAGACTAACAAATAGACAAATATGATGCACTTAAACACACCTACAGATAAACTGTTATACAGATGATTTGAAGGCTAGCACGCTGCAATATTTTTGTCAAATGTACCACTCAGAGTGAAGAGTTTAGAAAGAACATTTCTGCCAAAAAGCAAATTTACAGCAGCAGATGTTTTACAAACTGGACCTTTTCCAATCTTATGGTATTTCTGTCCACATTCAGGGCTTTTAGAGTAAAGCTTATCTTTTGTAGAAATGCACCACATGGCGTAAAAATATGATTTGAAGAAGCGAGGACACCTGATATGCCAAAGCGAGCTGGAGCCACTGAGTCTTTCCAATAAAACATAAATTACTTTTGGGTTCATTCTGTCTAATCTGTCAGGAGGAGAAGAAAAAATACCTTCTTTTTTTTTATGAACCAGGCTCACCTGTGGGCACCTGTTTCCCTGCTCTGCATCTTTGAGTGGTTAAATTAGCACATAGGTGCTGAGACATGGATATTGTCAAGACTGCTGCATTGAAGCATGAACACAAACACAGCGTGCACTCAATTTCATTGAAAGCACCACCAACCAGGGACTCCGGTGAAACATATGCAGGTACCCTGCCAATGACAAGATGAATGGGGCTAGAAGTCGAGTGACTGTAGCTGTTCCAAAACCTAATGAGCTTCCTACAGAGACAGCATTTTAAGGGAATATTCTGTGCTCAATACCTTTTAAGCTCAATTGAAGCATTCGTGGCATAATGTTGATTACCATAAAAATATATGACGTAATTTTAAAAAAAGAAGAAGCAAAAATCGATGTTACATTGTGGAACTTACACTGGAAGTGAATGGGGCCAAGTTTTAGGGCTTGAAGGCAGAAATGTGAAGTGTTTAATTTTAGAAAAGTTTTTCTGTTAAAACTTGAGTATTATTTGAGCTGTAAAGTTGTTTACAGAATTTTGCCATAATGGCAACAAAGTTGTAAAATTGGATTGAACTTTACACAGAAGGGTTAGAAAGCACACTAAAAACATGTTTACATGCATACTTTTCCATTTTCCTTTTTTGATTTGTACCTAGTAGCACGTAATATACAAGGGGACATTTTTTTTCTTTCTAAAGGAAATAGATTCCCTAAAAATGCATGTCCATATATACATGGACAGTGGGACTAAGTTTTGACATTTTAAATAATACCAAGCTATGGAAAGCCAGCTTTTTAAAAAAATAAATAAATAAGGAAATTGCTTGTTTCCAGGAGTGTAGAGTATATGTGTTTTTGAGCCATTACAAACATTACATCAGAAATTAGCATAATTAATTCATTAATTCAAAGTAATGGCCAGCATCACCCAATCACTGCCAAACATGTTAAAATCAAATTATACATTATAAATTCTGAATCTATGTACTGATTACCATAGTCGCATGTCTGCCAAACATGATGAGTGGACCGAACATCATCAGCAGTCTGAGACTGAACTTTTGATCAGATTTTAGGAGTGATTTTAGGGGTTCGCGTGATATGAGCGTGAAGCGATTGCCTGTGTTCCGCAACTGCTTTCGGGTCCTTGAATAACATACAACGTACAAGTAATGGCAGCCGGTGGACTTTCTGGTGCCCTCTTAGGGTATGATGGTGCCCCCTAGGGAGTTGCTGCCCTACGCAGACTGCATAGTATGCGTGTAGGGAGCGGCGGTACTGAAAATATATGTATAAAATCGATCCCTCACATGAGATGAAGACTCCATTTTAGTAAACTTATAAAAGTTGCTTTATTCTGCATGGACATTCTGTCTGTCTGTTTGTCTGTCTGACTGTCTGTCTGTCTGTCTATCTGGCTGTCTGTCTTTTTCTTTCTTATTGGAGGAGGTTTGGCACAGGGATTTGCGGGGAATCTAAAAATGTCACGTCATGTCAAAATGTTGCAGACCCCTGCTGTACATCCCTGCTGAAAGATCAGCTAAAACAAGCTTAAGCGGGTTGGCTGGTTTTAGCTGATCGCCCAGCCTAGCCAGGCTGGTCAGTTAGCTGGTTTCAGAGGGGGTTTGAACACTTTTTAACTGGTCAGGCTGGGAGACCAGCTAAGACCATCCTGACCAGCCAAGACCACCCTGACCAGCTAAGACCATCTTGACCAACTAAGACCACCCTTACAAGCCTAACCAGCTAAGACCAGCTAAGCCCAGCCTGACCAGCTAAAAAAAGGGTTCAAAACTCCTGTAAAACCAGCCTAACTAGCTATGACCAGGCTGGATGACCAGTTAAAACCAGCTAACCAGCTTATGCTGGTTTTAGCTAGTCTTTTCAGCAATGCAGCATTTAATGATAATTTTTTTTATGTATACATAAAATAATTTGGTAGCCAACGATCCACGTTTTTATAGGCATAAAATGCAACACTCAATTTTATACTATATTTAACGGGGGTCCCAGCTCCGTCTCTCTACCCACTAAGGGGTCCTTGGCCTGAAAATGATTGAAATCCCCTGTCCTAGAGGGTCCAATCCTGTGGGAAACACTGATAACAGTGAATGCTAAAGACATTCGTCTCTGTGTGAATTGATAATTTTGTAGAAATCTGTTGAGCATTAAACATTTTCATGAGTGTATGGGTATTGAAATAAAAAAAATAATGTAAGTAAAAGATGTGCAACTGTATATAACTTAATTTTTTTATAAATAATTATATTCGCTTGAGCACCTGCCCCCCCAAAATGTCTGTGCACTGCCCTGCTTTACAGATATTTGTCCAGAAAACCAATCCAGTTTGAATTGGGTTTTAAAGCATCGCATCATTAGCTTAACAACATGCTAACACCAAACGCTATTGAAATCAATTGAGTCAAGTGTCCCATTCGCTTTGCATGAGGAGCGCTATTTGTATGCCACACAGAGTTGCTGACTACAAAGAGCGCTCCAAATCAATCACTTCTGAGATACCATTTAAGTTAGAATGCTGTTTAAAAAGGTAGCAGCCTATGTAGACAGTAGGAAGTGAGGCGAGTTTGGGATACAGCCATAGTCTAATATATATTTTTCACAGTGGCTGGAGTAGTAAAGATGCTATTTTTGTTACATTAAGTGCAGGTTAAGTGCAATTAGTGTGGGTTGGTTAAGTGCTCGCAGAACAGATGTTTTTTCAGCTGGTTCTTGAATGTTGAGAAGGTTACAGCAGATCGTGTGGAGGTTAGAAGTTCATTCCACCACAGAGGGGCAGAGAAAGTGAACGATCGTGAAATAGACTTTGAGCCTCTTTGCGATGGGACCAGCAGGCGTTGCTTGTTAATAGACTGCAGAGAGCGAGATGGAGCATAGACATGGAGAAGTGAACTGAAGTGAGAGGGTGCAGTTCCATTGGCTGTCCTGAAAGCCAGAGACAAAGCCTTGAATTTGATGCGGGCAGCTACAGGCAGCCGGTGAAGTGAAATCAAGAGTGGAGTGACATGAGCCCTTTTTGACCGATTGAAGATCAGATGCGCTGCTGCATTTTGGACCATCAGCAGTGGCTTAATTGTGTTAGATGGAAGGCTGTGTGTGTGTGTGTGTGTGTGTGTGTGTGTGTGTGTGTGTGTGTGTGTGTGTGTGTGTGTGTGTGTGTGGAACAAAGACGAACGTGGACAATATACCTCTCTGTGTGCCGGCATTGTGCCACTCTGCAAAAAGCCTAACCTGCGGCTCTCTCCGTCTCTCATTCGGTCTGCAGCAGGGGCCTCCAATTACACCAGCTTAAGATTTGCCATATCACAAAGTAATTAACTGATTTCAGTCCAAATCCCGTGGAAGCTGCTTAGCTCTGCATCTTTTATTGGAGATCTTACATTACTGGAGCCATGTTTAATTTGGAGAGGGAGATCTCCTTTCCGAACCCTGCCTGGCGCTGGTGAGAGGTGACGTGTAGTCAGGCAGGGGATGAACGCTCTCTGGATAATGAGGCATTGTGCTGGGATCCCTGAGGAGCTGGAGGAGAGCAGGATATTGAGATGAAAGTAGGATCATCCAGCCAGCTGAGATGATGTTGAGACATCCTTATTGACCACATGCTGGTGACTGAACAGCTTTATACACACACACACACACACACACACACACACACACACACACACACACACACACACTCAACAACCCCTATAACTGCATGTTTAAAGGGTCTGTACACCTGTCAATCTTCAAAAAAGCACTGTAAAGTCTCAGAATAGTGGTCCATACAACTTAAGTGCTATATGCCAAATCTTCTGAAGCAAACAGTTCTCATATCAAATATGGTGCTTCAAACTGATGCTATGGGCACTATATTTGATTTGAGGACTGTAGCAGATAAGGAATATTAAGGTTAGTTATAAAGGGTTAGTTTACACAAAAGATTTAATTCTGTCATCATTTACTCACCCTCATGTCTTTCCAAACCTGCATGATTTTTTTGCATTCGTTCAACACAAAACGAGTTGTTTTGAAAGAACATACGAGTTATTCCAAACAGTGAAAGTGGACAGTGATTTTCAATATTGACTCAATGAGTCAATGTGACTCACCGGGGAAGTCCCGATACCATTTTTTAGAGACTGAGTAGAAGTACCGATACTTCCTCTACAGTAATCACAAATACCTGTGTGTGTGTGTGTGTGTATTGTTGCAGCACAGAAAAAAGTATATAAAATAATCACTAAATAAACAAAACCAAGAGAGCTAACCTATTGATTTTACTGGTTTCAGAAAAGAAAAAAAAGAAAAATAAATTAAGATTATTGTGCAAATTTAAGGGGCAGTTTTTCTTTTATGAACAGCCTCATCTCTGCATGTTAAAATGTAAAGCTATGAAATCAGTTCTTTTTTAAATTCCGTTATTTATTTAAAAAATTCCATGTTTTCTGGTAAAAAAACATTTCTGAATTCCATATTTGACAGTTTAATTTTAATGTTATCATCAAAAGGGATTCAATTATTTATTTAAAACTTTAATCAAATTAAAGCTACACTATGTAATTTTTGGCCCTCTAGTGGTTAAAAAAAATAAAACTTGCGGAAGAACATTGTTTTGGTTGTGGTTCGGCTCTGCTCCTCTGTGCGGATGAATGTGGTTCGAGGCAGCAGTGAACAAATGAATACAGGGCATCTTATCAGAGCGAATGGACAAATATGAGTGGTGGTGGTGGGCTAAAGCACATAACTTGTAATCAGAAGGTTGCTGGTTCGATCCCCATCTCAAGCCACCACCATTGTGTCCTTGAGCAAGGCACTTAACTCCAGGTTGCTCCGGGGGGATTGTCCCTGTAATAAGTGCACTGTAAGTCACTTTGGATAAAAGCGTCTGCCAAATGCATAAATGTAAACAAATAACGAAAAAAAGGAAAAGCAGTCATCTGAGCAGATGAGTTCCATATCTTATGCTGTTGTTTTAACTTAGTGGAAACATTGATGTTTTGAAATAAATGACATTACAAAAGTTAACGTTCGTTAACATTCGACATAATGATTGATAGCCTGATAAGATCAAACATTGTAAAGTTTTTATAATTACAGGATACGGCTCTAAAATATTTACAATATAAATCATTATTATAGGTTTCTCAAAGTGTATTTGGGTGAAGACATGTTTTGGAAGATGGATTTGTGTTGCACTCTCTCGTTAATAACATTTTGTTATTTTTTAGCAAAAAAAAGAGTTACATAGTGTAGCTTTATAATAGAACAATGAAATTGCTACATAACAATTTTATAATTTTTATCAAATAAAGAACTTTTATACAAATCAACAACGCAAGTCATTTTTATCAAATAAAGTGCAGCACAAGAGAGATGCACAGATGTGAGATTTGCTTAAATTGAATACAACTATTATTTTTTTATTATTATTAATATTACAGTTAATATTACATAAATATACAGTAGTGATATATTAATGTCGTATTTTTTACCATTTAAATTGAGCTTTTATTTTTGGCAGAAAACTGTGTGAAACCCTTTCAGCTTCTGTGTTTTTGACGGTAGCTTCTCAATTACAGAATATCAGGTCTCTACGTGACCCCAGTGTGATTATTAAATTGTAAGTATCAGTATCGGGACATCTCTATTACACATTCTATGTAAAATATTTAATTTTCTTTTTTTTAATCTTCATATAATATCTTCCAATTTCATATGGGTTTTAAATGACATGAGGTTGAGTAAATGTTGACAATTTCCATATTTGGGTAAACTATTCCATTAATTATACAGAGGCTTGAATAAAAACAGTATTAAAAAATACCAACTAAAATCCAAGTTGCTAATATGACAGTCTTTAAGACTACAATTTGAAGTGAGGCTCATTGAAATTCAAAGCAAGTCGGTGTATGTTTCTGTGTGCAAGTGTGTGTAATGCAAGATCTAATGCATATGACACACAGACTGGCAGATAGTAAATTAAAGTGTCATATTAATGGTGTAAACCCATCTCAATATCACTGTCATGTATGACTGCTCGCTCCTTAACTCACTCATGGCAGAATTTTTATTTTATCTGTCTAGGTGCAATCTTTCCTGGAGGAAGTGGAAAACATTGATTTAATTGATGCAAATCTAGGCTATAGCTCTGCTCTAAAAGCCTAGTGAGCTACCTATGTAGACAACATTTTAAGGCATCTTGGTCACACTCAAGATGCTTTTCCAACACTATTCTGCCTTCTAAGATACCTCATTTTGGCCAAATTCTAAGTCAACACATTCAGCATCCTTTACATGCAATTTAATCCAACAATCTAATGGAATAAGCTCAGTCTACTACTTGAGTATTGCATCTCAATCGAGTCGAGTCTCCCATGCGCTTCACATAAAGAATGCATTTTATATGATGCACTGAGATGCTGTCACTTAAAAGACACTTTGCATTTCAAGGCAGCTGCCTATTTAGGTAGCACTGTACACAGGAAGACAGCTCACTAGGTTTTGGAATAGAGACAATATTTGAATGTTTCAGGGCAAAATATACAGTCTGAGACATGAAAATAGTACATTAACAATATTCTCCAAGATGCACAAGAACAAACAAGCAAAAAATATTAATTCTGCATAATATTAAGTAACCCACTGAGATTGTAGATCTTCTATCATCACATCTAGAGTCAATACCCGTGAGCTGTCAGATATTTCTCCTGCTGGGTTTTCAGACGTCTCCTGTGTAGAACTGGCAGTCACAAGGAAATTCACAGGAAACAGCTATAAACAGATTTGTGCATTTAATACCCAACTATGAAATACAGCTTTATCTGCCAAAAGCCAAATTCAGTGCCACCAATAGGTACCACAAACTGTGCTGAAGACAGCTAAACAGAACACGCAAAGAAAACTAACAAAAATATAATGTTTTTAAAATGTCAAAGCTGTCAAAAAGTATGAAGTTGTCATCATAATATGCTTATTACAGGAACCCAACCCAGATTACCCAATTAAACCGACCCTAGATTTTGGTTGCATATTTTCTTGCATGTCTAGACTCTTAGCAGCAAGTTCTGTATTAAATTCAACTCGGAAAGATTTTCAGCTTCCTACTCAGTAAAATGCAATAGGGTGTCACTCTATTGTATGTCAGACTTCCAGCTAGGAAATGGTATGTAGATATGTAGATGTAGATGTAGCAAGTAAATGCACTTTTAAGCCAATAAATGCATCAATGAGTCAAAGTTCCTACATAAATGATAATAAAACCTGTTTAGCAATTGTGTGCAGTGACAGGTGTGAAAGGGAAACATGGTAAATTATCTTTTTGTTGACGAATGTACACCAGCAAAACAAATCCAGCATTGGCATTTTGTTTCTTAATGTGTTCTCGTCCGAGAAACAGAGAACTCTATGCTTGGAAGTCGGCGATGACAAGTTGTATGCAATATCCTGTATCTGACTTGATGCTTTATAGCTTGATAGATATGTTGTTTTGGACCCCGTGTCAAGCGGAGCTTCTCCACCAATGACTTGCAAAATAAATAGATTTGTTTATGTTTAAAATAAATATTAAACTTGCTAAATGACTATTATCTAAATGTATTAACTACAAAAAGTGATGCCATTATGTAGAGTCATGGTATAACCTGCTCATTGGGCCAGGGAGACCCCCATAAAAAAAAATGTCTCGTAACATACTTGATCAGAATAATCAAAGGAAACATGACAGAATGACAAATAGCTCATGACTGACAGACTCCTCCACACTCAGAAACAATCCAGTTATTAACAGGGTCTTTTTGAGCAGCCGACTGCTACATAGCTGTCACTGCTAATCTGATGTATCAAACCAGAGCTAATCTTTCAGTGAAATCGCTTGGAATTATTTCTCACAAACACACACACACACACACAAAAAAAAGGATTGTTTATCTTTCAGCATTGTAACACTGGTCTATAGCAGCATTGACATGAATTAGATCACAAAGGGGAAGTCAAAATGTCAAGCTAAGCCAGGCTAGCGCTCTTGACCACACAAGGTGTCTCTCTGCCTACAATGCAATATGGCATTTTATTACACACTCTATTTAGTCACTCAGTCAAACCATAATTGAGTGAGTCATAATGAAAACTATGAGACAGCCATTGATTTATTGGAAGACAGTATGTGTGCAAGAGTGAATAGTTAATATTACAATACAAGTACATTCTTGTACCCTGCTTGTAGTTAAAAGTGTAAACTAAGAAATTACATATAGTGTAAATCTGGGTGAAGAGTGAGGGGTCCCTCCTTAAATGTCATTGCCAGTGGGGAATTGTTTGGGAACAAATGGGGATTGTTTGCCAGTTTAATGGTCTGCCAGATGAAAATCTTAACTTTGTGAAATTTCTGTGCCACTAGCATTGCCAAACAGAACAGAATTTGAGTGGACTAGACAGAGTAAGATTGCCCAATCAATGGTGTTAGAACTTTCAGTCAGACCAATGGCAAATGGGTGGAGTTTTTGAATACTGTTTGAAAACAGTCATTATTTCATTTTTTTATCTAATTGATAGTGCTGAAATTACACACTGCAGCTTTAAAGGCCTCAACGACAGGACTCAATGACGGTACTTTGGCTTGGAGCTGCCTGCTTCCCTCTCGTCTCTTTCTCTGCCAATCTCGGGAGTTAAACCCAACAAGCCTCTGGGCTCTGGAACAGCTTCCTAACTGTGAGGCACACCACCTGCCAAGCAAGTAATGTGTTTAAAGAACAGCACTGGAACATCACAGGTTTTATACCCTATTTGTCTCCTCTGGTCCTCTGGCTGTTATCATCTTATTTTAACACACTTTATCAGTACAGCATACTGTATCTGCTGTCACTTTCAATTTCACTTCTATTGGATACAAGCCACCCAATCAGAAAATAATAGCATCAAAAACAACATCCACGGATGTGAAATTGGCAAATCCAGTTGTTGGTTACAGCAATCATTGTAAAATCCTAAAGATTATAGCCCAGTGCTACTGGAAATGCTGATTAAATGAATAAATAAAATAATTACAGATTTCCAATCAGACTCTAGTTGACAATGAGAGAAAGAATCATAAATTAAAGGGGACGTATCATGATACTTTGTAGACATACAACACTCATAATATAAGGCTTCCTCCCCAATCCATACGGACAATTTGTTGAAATAAAGTATTCTGATACTGTTGTGTGTGAAAATCTGCTGATCAGTTGCAGAAATACTCAAACCAGCCCGTCTTGCACCAACAATCACGCCATGGTCCAAATCACTGAGATCAAACATTTTTTTCCCCATTCTGATGGCTGATGTGAACATTAACTGAAGCTTCTGACCCGTATCTGCACGGTTTTATGCACTGCACCGCTGCCACTCATTTGGCTGATTATATAATCTCATGAATATGTACGTAAAAAGGTGTGCCTAATAAAGTGGTTGGTGAGTGTATGACCATTTACATGTAAACAGAACCTATTCAGTATTTAGAAACTAGGCCCGCTCAGTCACGGCTCTGCTGTTCCTGTCTGTGTGTAGCACCTACAGCTCTGCATTTCCTTCCAAACCATTCCAATGTTTGAAATGAGCGGCTGAAGTTCCCTGAACGTTTCAGGCTGATCTTATCAGCCTGGGCGGCACATTTCAGAGTGGGTTGTTTTGTGACCCTTTCACAATGTAATGCAGGTACACAAAGAGGCAGTTATTGAAGGATGGGACAGTTAAAAACAACTGAGCAGCCAACAGCAAACTTCAGCTAAGAAACAAGTGAAGCACAGTGCGATTCTGCATTTACAAAAAAAGAGAGCATTTACATTGGAGAGACAGAGGCTTACATCTATTATTCGTTACACGTATACCACAGACTGTGCGAAGCAGTGTAACATAATTTTAACAGTAAAGCTCAAACATGAGAGCCTCTGGGTAATTCAAGCCACTTATCAATACCACGCTTTTAGTGGAAAAGAATAAGTCTAGCTCTTGAATAACACAGTAGAGTTTGATCCACTTGAAAATATGTCTGTACCATGGTAGTCTTCCTGTGTCGGGGTTTGGCGCCTTCAAAAATTGCAGGCACTGGTAAAACATCCACTTTTAAAATGATTTCATCAGAATACGTGACTACTTTAGAATGACCGTCAATGGAAAAAAATGCTTTTTACCTCCATAATGGTGTAGTTTCAGCAGCTATCAGCAGGAGTTTACTGGACGATGATAACCAGACAAAACTTTGACTCCATGGTAAAGGTGTCTCTTTTCAATACAGAGTGTGAGCACACACATATAAACTACTGACACCCATAAATCCAAGCCAAACAGGTCACTCTCGCCTATCGACAAGCTGTTCTAATAGGTGATTGATTTGTGCAAAGACAACAATGCTTTTGCCTTTGTGCAAACTACAGGAATTTCACCCTAAGTTCACCTGAGCTGAATCAATAGTCCAGAAGAGGTAGGCAGAGAATTCCATCAAACTGCTCTCTCACTCAATACCGCCTCTCAATGACACCGCTGATGTATCGTCCTTCCTGTCACAGTTGAGTGGTGGCCATATCAGAAATGCTTTGGCCAGTGACATACAGTCAATCCTGTTGGTAATGTCACTTTTTAATGTCACACATCCTGTTTAAAGCCTTGTGTTAACTTTCTGATACGGGCGAACAATGAGCATTAGTTAAGATGTGGTAAAAACTAAAGCACTAGACAGATTATAGAGTTTATTAATGTTTTTTTGTGTGTTGAGATTTCTAAATCTAGATGTCCTCTACAACAGCACAAGCTGAGTGTGTACTTGTGTGTGTAATAGTGTTGGCTAACTTACTTTCAAGCTTGCCAAGCTTTAGGCTATTCATAAAATAGTTAAACTGCTGTCAAGTTACTGATGAAAAATGCCTAATTACATTGTTTATGAGGTGGTTAATCTATTTAAAAGAATAAAACTTGCTTTTTATCATCATCATCAAAAAAAAATAAAAAATACAGTATTTTCTGGACTGCGCAGTACTTATAACAACAAACAATAAGGATCTTGATTTTGGTGACAACAACACACTTGACCACATTACATTGAAAAAACATGTTCACTATACAACTCATAAAGCTAAAACACTAAGTTATAGTCTGCATCCAAAACATTCTGACAAACAGCAGTATTTAAATACTTATTTTTTTGCACCAAAATCCATTGAGCCATAACTCAAATGAATCATTCAATTTGTTTTTGAACTGATTCAAAAACTGCTGCACAATACATTCATGAGTCCGAATAGACTAATTCGCTAAAACAGACGAATTAAATAAAAAAAAATTCAACACAAAAAAGATAAACATCTAGGAATTGAGTGATTATTTAAATGAATCAGTGAATCAGTTTCTTGAACAGATTCAAAAACTGCTGTGCAATTCACCCGACCAAATGAACTGATTAGTTAAAATGAATCGGATTTCCCAATGCTGCTTAACCCTGTTACCCATACCCTCTTAAAACCGTTCAAAAATGGTCAACACCTTAGCTATTTGTGGTCACAATATAGGTGTAATATCTGTATGTATATGAGACTGTGTGTGTGTGCATTCTGCATTCGATTGTGTGTGTGTGTGTGTGTGTGTGTGTGTGTGTGTGTGTGTGTGTGTGTGTGTGTGTGTGTGTGTTTATTTATCACTTTGTGGGGAACAAATGTCCCCATAAGGGTAGTAAAACCCAACAGTTTTGACATTCTGGGGACAATTTGTCGGTCCCCATGAGGAAAACTGCTTATAAATCATACTAAATTATGTTTTTTGAAAATGTCAAAATGCAGAAAGTTTTCTGTGAGGGGTAGGTTTAGGAGACAGAATATACAGTATACTTGTACAGTATAAAAACCATTATGTCTATGGAAAGTCCCCATAAAATATGGAAACCCAACAATGTGTGTGTGAGTGTGTCTATGTGTGTGTGTGTGTGCATTCATGCGTGTGTGGGTGGGTGGGTGTAAATATTTTGCACTCTGGATGGTTTATAGTCTCACCCCTTTATTTCTGTATGTGTTCATTCATTGTGGCTGATATATAGAATAAATATCACAGTTAGTTCCGGTCCTCGAATCTGATTGGACGAGAGACGTTCCATGAGCACTGATGGTCTGACTGGATCAGCACTCCGTCGCCTCACTGTGCGTCTATCACTCAGCTTGTGTTCCTGCTGTTCTAAACTAAAGTGTAAGAGAAGTGCAGATCTGTTAAGAGTTACTGGCTTTATTTTTGAAATTACATATGTTAGCCAGCAGATGGTGGCAAGAGATAATTTTTGTGTGTCATATGAGCCAGTTGGTGACGTAAAGTGAATGCGTTAGTCATTGTTTATATAGAACTGCGCTCCGTGATTTCTCGTATTACTAATACATTAGCAAAGCTACGAAAAAACTAGACAACTTCAGGATTAAGGCTCATCACAGCTGAGAGACACAACTGATTTATTACAGAACTCAAGGCGCTTACCTTTTATCTAAGATTCAACATTGGATACATACTGTTTAAAATGGCGGAGGACATCGCTGTTTCTATAGTGAATGACTCTTGTGCACCGGCTACTGTGAAATAGGATGGAATACCTCGCTTGGACGTATTTTCCACTGAGAAAGGTGATCTTCAGAAAGCTGACAGCATCTCTGCTTGGGTGTGGCAACAGGTGATCACACATGCTCGCTCTCTCTCTCTCACTCTCTCTCTCTCTCTCTCACACACACACACACACAGACACACACACACACACAAACACACACACACATCCGTCTATCCTTGTTTATCCAATGACATGTTAGAAACAGCACAAGCCGTGATACTATTTCTGAAGTGACATTTTTTAATTACTAACGTGGGCTTGGACGCATCATTTGTTTTGAAATTTGTGTAAGTAAGTAGTTCTATGCAAAAATGCGTTTTTATGACTGTACTTGGTTTTTCCTCATTTTTCAAAATTTACTTGTTCATTGAACTGTTGTATGTAATAATATAACACTCGCAATCGTGCTATATGGCCCTACATCAGCAGCCAAGTCACAGCAGTGCTGATGTAGGGCCATATCACACTCTTGCTCGTGTGATATTACTTAAGTATACATCTCGTGTTTAAAAAATACTTTGTGTTAGGGTCTTTCATTTTCTATGGTCGGTCAATTTTGACAGCTAACAGCAGAGGTGTTGCATTTTTTTAAGACCACTTAGACTCATCGAATGAAGTCCAATTTTTTTGTTGTTGTTGGATGTCAGATTGCATATCTAAATAAAGTCATCAAGTTTTGAACCACTGACATGTGCGTTGTGTGTTTTATATTGGGGGAATTATCTAAATAAGACTCTAAGTTACTAGCTTTTGTCAGAGCCATGGCACAGTATTCTAATTGCAAAAAATGCCATAGTGTGCCTAAGCGGATGCAGGTTTGAATGTAGAATAATACTGTTTAATCACTGTATACAAAATCAGATATTTATTCATTCCATTCAATCAACATGCTAAGATTCCATCAAACAATTTTTATGCACATTTTGAAATTGTGTATAAGAAATCCTGAATGAAAATGCTTGATAGTCGCATAAATGGTCTAAATTCACTTTAAAGTTTATGCTCTAGACAGAGGTGGATTTTCTAGAGTTTCGTATAATGTGCATTAAGGTGATGGAGTATCTGCATGATTTTTTGAGTTTATTCGCATAACAATGACGTGTTTTGACCATAAATGCACGTAAAGCATTCTGGCAATCTACTTTTTAGGTTGGTATTGGTGTGCAAGAGCCAAACAAAAGCTCCGACCTCGGCACACAATGCTTTGAACACATTCCGTGACATTCAGAAATGTTTAATCCACAACTGGTCCTCAAATTCAGCCAGAAAGGTTTTATGCCTGGGTGCTACCAGGTGTATGGAGGCTGGTGGCGTAACAACCATTTCAGCCCTCATTATATGAGATATTACACTCATTCCTCGGAGTCTCCGACAGCATTTAATAAAATGATTTATACTTGCTCCTATTCCTCATATAACTCTACCTTCATGACAAGGCGGGCTCCTTTAAAATAATGCACATGATGCAGAAAATGGAAACACGCAACAACTAGAAAATTTGAAATGGCCAAAAAAACACGAACCATTTTGGGTGGAAACCCAGCTGCTCACTGTTTCTCATTTATGTGTTAAAATATACTTCAACTTATAAAGACAGAGTGCAATATGTAAATTATCATGCTATTCCCTTACTCTAAGCTCATTACAAACTGTGCAATGCCAACACACATACATGCAAATTCCTCACCCCCATGTGATTCCTTTCTTACTAAATCTTCATACACAAGCACACAATCGCTCACTCACTCATAGACACACTTTGTACATAAAAAACCCATCTGATTAGAATCAACACACTTTATTACGGAGCTCACAGGGTCACGAGACACCATAAATATATTAATTCAGCCGTCTATGGGGAAGGCTGTTTGTTATTTGTGTTTGGTTGACAGAGCTGTACCCAGCTGTTTTTGAGCATGCCAATTTAAATTAAACCAAGGCAGGAGTGCAACATGGAGCTGATCTAAACTACACAAGTGCAAAGACTGTGTGTGTCTGTCTGTTCAGTGGATATGTATGTGCATATTTGTCTCCATCTCATCTCAGTATGTGTTTGTCATTAATTAATCAGCTCTTGTTTATTTTTAGGAGGGGGAACACCTGGATAAACAGCTTGGGTAATATTTGTCGAATGGCAGCAAGGTTTGTTTGACGGATGCCGTTGGGATTCCGGTTGAATGTCTTTGCACTAAACACATGGAAGAGGTAGCCCTGTTAGTGCTGCAGCTGTGAGCGTGCACAATTGTGTGCATGTTTAGAAGTTGCCGGCACTCCCCCTCTATCTCTGTGAATCCAAAGCACAAATGCATATTCCAAGAGTCAACCGTACTTTGAAAACATTTTAGACTTCAGACGCTTAACTTGGAGGTACGGTTGACACAAATTAGAATATACAGAAAATGGATGGATCTTAGGGGTGAAACGATCCATCGATCCAGTAACCAACGATCCAATGTTATTGATGCAATGCATCAATATCTATATAGAAATTTTTAATTTAAGATGCACCATTATTTTAATACTCTCATGTCAGCCACGTCCGAAGCAACCATTTTTAGCGCTAAATACGCTTTTCATGTGGGACAAGTATGTGCAAAGGGTTTGTGAAGCCAAATTGTGCTCTGCTATCCATGCGTGTGTCAACTGGACTTCCCACGAATCGCAAGCTCCAGACCAGTGACAGGATCAGTGCACATGCGTCAATCGGGTGCTCCTTAAAATGCTAGCTCTCATGACAAACGCAGAGCAGCTCACATGAACAATTAATTTGGGCTTCCATCAATATTGTGTGCATGTGACCCATTTAAAAGTTACATGAGAATTTGCTATTTAAAAGTACCATGAGCAGTTCAACCATCGTGTGAAACGCTTTGACAACGTCAACATTCTGAACAGCACTAATGAAGGAAAGAGAAATCACCTGCTGCCCAGCACTAACATCAGTTATAAGACTTAACCCATCTACACATCAACACACTTACTAACATTTATCCCAGTTAACTGTAACAGAATTGTTCATTACATCTGTGGAAGTTGTAGCTAAGAAAACCGCAGATAGCAAGGATGGTTGCGGCAGACATTGAAGTATCATCAAATATCGGATCAAAGGCCAAGAGAATCAATATAAGTTTGTATCATGATGAAACGTCAGATTTGCACCCCTAATGGATAGATGGAAAATAGTAATACAGAAAAATTAATTGTGAAAATGACATGAGCAAAATTACATATTCAATACAGAAACAAAAAAAGTTGAAATGGTTAGAGTGCAACAGATGCTAAAATCTAGAACGTGAGACGAGATCAGTTTTAAATGAATCAGTGTTGCTTATACGGGTCATGCTATGGAGAAACAAGGCTTGGTTATATTGTTTGAGCCAAAGTCAAGTTTGATTCCATCCACCTTCCTGCTGACCCCTGCAGGTCACATTGTATTATTTGGGTCTAGATGTGGTACGTTTGCATCATTAGGCATCATCCACACCAACCGAGTGGACAAAGCTCTGATGTCAAAAGGACTTGGGTTCACATCAAAAGCTCTCTAAAATGTTACAAAATAAGTGCTTCAAAAAAAATGTGTCTCCATGCTGTTCCAGTAGAATATGGATAACTGATACTGCCTGTGCACAATAAACCAATCTTAAGTGTTATCAAGAGCAAATTGTACCAGCAGAACTGGCATCTTATGCTTCATACATAGATATGAATCAATTAGACCAGTGGTTCTCAACCGGTGGGTCAATGTCAAGGTCATGGGATCAATTTCATAGCATAGTGCTAGCAATGCCAATATCATCATGGGTTAGATTCCCAGGGAATACACAAACTGATAAACTTTTTAAACCAAAAGCAATTTTAGTTGCTTTGGATTAAAGAATACCAAATGCATAACTTTAAAAGCAATTGTGCATTGGAGAAAAGTATAGTGCAAGCAATGTCAAGGTCATAGGTTCGATTCCTTAGGAATGCATGGACCCAAAAATGTACTGCAAGTTTCTTTGGATAAAAGTATCAACCTAATGCATAAATGTAATAATAATTCTGCATCAAAGCATTTCATAGTGCTAGCAATGCCAAGGTAGTGGGGTAGAATCCCAGAGAATGCATAGAATGTATACCCCAAATGCATTGTAAGTTGCTTTGGATGAAAGATGTACTAAATTCATAACTGCAATTGTGCCTTGGAGCATAGCATGGTGGTAGCAATGCTAATGTCATGGGTTCGATACTCATAGAAAGCTCTGTATCCCAAATGCATTGTAAATAGCTTTGAATAAATGTGTCTACACAATGCATAAACGTAGTTGTGCTTTGGAGCATAGTATGGTCCTAGAAACGCTAAGGTCATGGTTTTGATTCCCAGAGAATGCTATGTACCCCAAATGCATTGTCTATTGCTTTGAATAAAATTGTCTACTCAATGCATACATGTAACTGTGCTTTGGAGCATAGGATGGCACTAGCAATGCCAAGGTCATGGATTCGATTCCCAAATGCACTGTAAATTGCATTGAATAAAAGTGTCTACTCAATGCATAAATGTTATTTTGCTTTAAAGCGTAGCATGGCACTAGCAATGCCAAGGTCATGGGTTCAGTTCCCAAATGCACTGTAAATTGCTTTGCATATAAGCGCCTACATTCCCAAATATATTACCATAACAGGAAGACATAAAGTTAAGAAATACAGCATAAAAGCTCCATTTATTCTTTACCGGATCAGTCTACACTATGTTTTAAAGGGAGAGTGGCCCCCTGTCGATGGACTCGGAAAAAAAACAGACTAAGACAGAATAGCACATAAACATTATATCTCTCACCCACACACCTCTTATTATGACACTATCCCTGTGGGTTGTTGTCCTGTTTATAGACATCAGACTTAGATTAAGGAGCATTTGTGTGTCTCGTTGATTTCTCATAATGAGTCCACCAGTGGAGCTGATTCGTCATTTTATGAGAAAACATAGCCACTCGTCCGTCTGCCGCTTGTATCTCACACTCTGTCTGAGATGTGGTGCAGATTCTTTGATCGGCTCTTCAGCTGTGGCCGGACACTCAATCTTCCTGAGTGTTTGACTCTCGTTGTGGATTGGGCTCATGTGTCTGGATGTGTAAAATGAGATTGTATAGCTTTTGTATCTCTACTCTGAAACCCTTATCTGATGCTACTGGAGGGAGAACACAGACAAAACACACACACACACACACACTTTCTCTGTCGCCTATCACATTCATCTCCTGTTTCCAACAGAATCTGACACAGAGAGCACTTGATATAACTACCAGCTCACAACCTAAACACGAAACCATATACACACGCAACATTCAATACATTTGCCACCACAAGGACGGAGCCCCTAAGGTTGGTGCTGTACAATCTTTATTTGTTTATACTCTCCATAGAGACTCCTGCCTTAGACATCACGATCACTAAAAGACACTATCCACTGACCTATCCACACTCATTTTTATAATGATATTTTCTTTGTGTCACTACATTATTAATATCATATCCTTTCTCTACTGTCCAAAAAATGTTTTGTCTCTTCTCTTGTACCTCAGCAAACTAAATTCATACCTCTGCTGAAATTAGAGCCAGTGTCTCAACACCTCTAAACCGCAGATCTATAAGCAGAGCGATATCTCTCTGCCTTATCTCAGCAGACTCTCACTTACAGTACACCACTCTCACAGTACCTTTGGGCAGCATGTGTGTATTGCTGTGTCTGCAGGATAATCATAATCATGTCTCCAGAGAGAGATGTAGCAGTTCTCGCCTAATCGATGGAAATTGTTAGTTCTTTTATAATCATAGGTTGTAAAACCTTGGTGCAGAAACAAGTTATTGATAAACGCTAGTATGAATGATAAAGCGCATGGCTTTGACGCATTGGCTCTTGTCACACAGGCTCTCAAATGGGCAATGCAAGTTCAAATCCGGGTCGCAACATTTTCCAATTTTAAAATATCAACCATGGCAGATTGACAGATTAACATAAGTCTTAAGGGCAGGTCACACAGAACACATTATTGCTACTGTCACACACACACACACACACACACACACACACATATATATATATATATATATCACAAAGATGAGCCTAATATGCTGTTGGTCCTTCGGGTGCTGCCAAAACAGCGCTGAACTGCTGAGGCATGGACTCTACAAGACCCCTGAAGGTGTCCTGTGGTATCTGGCACCAAGACATTAGCAGCAGATCCTTCAAGTCCTGTAAGCTGTGAGGTGGAGCCGCCATGGATCTGACATCCCACAGATGCTCAACTGGATTGAGATCTGCAGAATTTGGAGGCCGGGGAAACACCTTAAACTCTTCATCATGGTCCTCAAACCATTCCCGAACAATAGGTGCAGTGTGGCTGGGCGCATTATCCTGCTGAAAGAGGCCACTGCCATCAGGACATACCATTGCTGTAAAAGGGTGTAACTGGTCTGCAATGATGTTTAGGTAGGTAGCATGTGTCAAATTGACGTTCCCAGGGTTTCCCAGCAGAGCATTGCCCAGAGCATCACACTCCCTCCACCAGATTGCCGTCTTCCCACAGTGCATCCTGGTGCCATCACTTCCCCAGTAAAAGAAAATGAGACTTATCGAATTAGACAACCTTCTTCCACTGCTCCAAGGTCCAGTTCAGAGGCTTGCATGCCCATTGTAGGTGCTTTCAACAGTGGACAGGGGTCATCCTGGGCAGTCTGCAGCCAAGTAGCCCCATATGCAGCAGGGTGCGATGCACTGTGTGTTGTGACACATTTCTTCCATAACCATCATTAACTTTTTCTGTGACTACAGCAGTCCTTCACGTCCTATCAGATGGGATAGCCTTCGTTGCCCTTGCACATCGATGTGCCTTGGGCAAACCAACAGCCTGTCACTGGTTTGTCCCTCCTTGGACCACTGCCGGTAGGTACTCACCACTGATGACCGGGAGCACCCCACAAGCCTTGCCATTACAGAGATGCTCTGACCCAGTTGTCTGGTCATAACAATTCGCCCTTTTCAAAGTTGCTCAGGTCTTTACTCCTGCCCATTTCACCTGCATTCAACACATTGACTTCGAGAACTGATTGTTTGCTAGCCATCTATTCTACCTAGACCTTGACATGTGGCCTTTTTAGGAGATGATCAACATTATTGGCTTCACCTATGGGTAGTCATATTGTTTTGTCTCATCTATATATACAGTATCTCTTGTTTTGTTTTTAAAAAGAGAGAATTCTGAGCAATACTGCCCATTGTGAAAAGTTTCCAGACAGAGGAGAAGACACAGAGAGGAGGGGTGTGCGAGCATGTGCCACTGTCTTTAATGAGCTACACCATTCAAACCTGCTCACGTGTCAGAGCTGTAACAAGCTAAAAGGTCCAATGCCTGCACCAGACTTGACAAACACCAAAGTCCAACAGCAGGTCAGGACTCATACGGCTTGAATGGAGAACAATAGCAAACAGCATGAGGAACAAGACGAGTTTCATTAAAACGAGAGGAGAGAGATAACAAGGTAGACATGAGAGAGAAAGTCAGAGGTCCGGAAAACAGAGAATGAGTTGAAGAACAAGACAGGGAGGTAAAGAAAGAAAGAAAAAAAGAGAGTAGAGACATTAAATGGAAGCCATTTATGAAGTATTTGGACTCTTAAAAATGTACGAATGTCATTGCACTAGCTACCAAAATATCAAACCAAGTGACATTCATTTGAAAGAAAGACAAACAAAGAATTTCACAATCGTTTGTTAGGTTTTCAATGATAGACATGCAGTTCAAAATGAAGACAAAACATATTTGGACACTTTCTGCTTGTCAAATATTAGTGTAAAATGTCCATTGTGGTTACTCTGCTAGGATACTTGTGTGAACTTATGGAAACTGATTTCAACTAAAATCACTTTGAAACCAGAATTGTGTGTTTTTTTAGGTTAGCTATAGCAGCATTTCTTTGCAGAAGTCACTTTTAATGCAATAGCATTTATGTATTTTTAAGTGTGGCTTACACAACCAAATACATTTTGGGGCATGTACAGCTTAACAAGATGTAAAACACAGCTGAATTCCCAGTAGGTGAAAATAAATAAAATACGATCAGCTGCTTCAATAATATTAGGAATGGAATCTGTCATTTAGTCTGTACTCTGATTTATAAGAAAATATGGGCCATGCCATCTGTTGCAGGGATCCCTGTTCTTCTGTTCTATTCTATTTGCATAAGGACTGTTTTGGAGTCTAAAATTTATATTTCCTGTTGAAATACTAAAGTATATATATATATATATATATATATATATATATATATACATATTAGGGTTGTAGATTTAGTTAATTACGTGCGATTAATTTGATTAAAAATAACGCGTTAAAAAAATTACAAAATTAATCGCAATGCCCCCAGACCATAATAAGGAAGATTCCTGAGAAATACAAGCTTGTAGTACCACCTGTTTACTCCAGAAGGCAGTAAGTTTAATTTCAGCTGTGTGAGAAACGCACAGTTTATACAGTGAAGAAAACAACACTTCAGCAGACACAACACAAACATGCGTTACATTCTTGCGTTCAAAACACTTGATGGAGCGCAAATCTGAACTAAGGTATCTCAAGATATGCTGTAAGTATTAAACTATATTTAACTTGACACAGTGACCTAAAGATTTTATGTTTATGATGCGACGCACCCGAGACGCTACACAAGCATGTCTGACGCAGGTGTCCTTAAACAAGCCCTCATAATAAATCTCGAACTGATTGATAAATTCACTTGTGTAATGGATTGCTGTGAACCGTGTGCCAATGATTGACTTTTGATCAATAATATGGTAATAAACAATACATTGTATTCTAAAGCCTCTTTTTGTGTTGTCTTATGAATGATTAACTCTTCTGCCACAAGAATGTAAAGCATTTTAATTATCTGAGTATTTTTTTATTATATATATATATATATATATATATATATATATATATATACTTTTTAAATATTTAAAGATAACTAATTACAGTTACTTATAGAAAGATAACATAATTAAATCATCATTATATATTGAATTATTTTTATGTAAGTGGCTTTCTCAGCAAATATTTGTATATGTGATTAATTGCGATTAATTGTGATTAATTAATCAAGAACCCATGTAATTAATTCGATTAAAAAATGTAAGCAATTGACAGCCCTAATATATATATATATATATATATATATATATATATATATATATATATATATATATATATATATATATATATGACACATACAAAAATAATAATAAATACAAACTATAATGGTAAAATTTTACAATAGGGTTTCATTCATTAGGTATCATGAATTAACAAAGAACAATATATTTTTACAGCATTGTTTAGTCCTTTTTAATATTAATAAAAAAATACTTTTATTCATTGTTAGTTCATGGTGCATTAAATAATCTTAACATATAGAACGTTTCATTTTTAAAATGTATAACTCTCTGTTGAAATTAACATTAACCAAGATTAATAAATGCTGTAAAAGTATTGTCCATATGTTAACTTATGTTGTTAACTGATTATAACAAATACAACCATATTATAATGTGTTACCTATATAATAATAAATACAGAAATAATGTATTAAAAATAAATGGTTATGGATTTGTTCTAGTCTTGTTTTATAAACTTAAATTCATTAATTTCATAGTCAACATAATCTACAGCAAAGAGTATCAGCATAAAGTCTGGTCCACTCTGTGGCTTGTTCTGGCCAAAAACATCCCACTTGGACAGGAAGAAACCATCTGTCTGACATGTAAAATGACTAACGACGGTTTGCTCTTTTATGACATTTAATTGCGGGTATAAGCGAGTATAATACTGAATACACTACAGAGTTAAATCTCAGCTTCACTCCAATCAAATAATATTGCTGCAGTTGATTTTCATGAATTGCTAGAGACATCACCAAAGAAATTAGTTGAAAATATATTTAGCTTTTGTGGTCAGAGATTCCATTAGTCCAAAACAAAGTGCAATATACATTTAAGGATATCCAGTTTACTGAATGAATGTTCATGTTTTAAGCGCTGACACATTTTCTTTTTTTTTTTTACTTGTAAATTGCCTGTTTTAATATTATAAGGGAAGAGGTCATGTCAAGATGAGATAATGCCAGTAGTGGTCAAGAAAGGCCTTGATTCAAGTATCCTCTCTCTCTTTCTCTACTCTCAGCACACTACGGAATAACTTTTCTTTCTCCAAATGCCTGAAAATCCACTTAATTTTCATTTACTGATATCCTGTTTCTGCGCCTCTGCACTATTAAAGATTTATGCTCCTCCATTCCCCTGCTGGATCCTCACTTTTTACCCATTATACTCTATAGCCATTTTTGTGTGTGTGTGATGTTGTTTGTCTTGTGGATGGGGGTCTAAAAGCTCTGCGAGAGAATCTTTATGCTGTTTTTTTTTGTGTTTTTTTTATAGCAATGCAAAGAAGAGAGGATCTTCCTATGTCCGTTTCAAGTGGCGTCTGTGGGGCTGGTTTGTTCTGCATATAAAAACATGATTACAGGGTTTTTTCTCTCTTAATAACATGGTAAATAAACTTTCTAAATAATTATTACAACAATGCACTTGAAATGTTGGTCCAAATCTCTGCATCATGCATGCTGATGGCATGCTGTCAGAATAACTCAGCCACCATGACAATGTAATGCCCACATTAGTCAACAACACACACAAACACACACAATCACATACATACTGTGAGTACTGCAGGAGACGTTTGCTTCCCAGTGGAAGCCATAGGATTTGAGAAACACCCTGCGTTCGCCATGTGTGAAGATCACAGATCTCTATGAAATCACACTAATCTGTGTCCCGATTCCAAGTGATACCCAGTGGAGCCAAGCAAATCCGACTATACACAATTCTCTTCCCATAGATGCATCTCTACAGTGCTTCTTACAAAATTCTATTATTCCACCAATTGTTGTCTTTTAAGAACAATTATGGAAATCAAAATGAGACTTTTGTGGCTTTTAGCTTTGAGGTCATCTATATGCTGGTGTACTTCTATATGTATTTAAGCACATATAGGTCATAAACAGTTTAAGCTAAAAAAAAGTTGCCTATTACCAATGTAGATACTAATCTCTGAAATGCTCTCAGGCAGTTATTTTTCTATGTAAACAAGCTGCATACAAGTGAAGCTCCAATCTGCATGAATGGGGAAAGACAGAAATCTCCAAAACGGTTGGCCAGGATTACGATCAAAGAACTTGTTTTTAATATCTGACAACAATGTTGTTGTAAATAATGCTTCTTTACCTCCGTTTATGCTAAAAACACGCAACTATACCAGCTCTTATGTGCAAGTCAGTGGACGGGCCAGTGGTAGCTCAGTGGCTAAGGCTCTGGGTTACTGACCAAAAGGTCGGGGGTTCAAGCCCCAGCAGTGTCAAGATACCACTGTTGGGCCCTTGAGCAAGGCCCTTGACCCTATCTGCTCCAGAGGTGCTGTTTCATGGCTGACCCTGTGCTCTGACCCCAGCTTAGTTGGGATGTGTGAAAAAACTGCATTTCATTGGCTCGGTATCTGTACTCTGCACTATGACAATAAAGTTGAATCTTAAGTGCGTTATTGAGTTGATTGACAGGTGATGTTTGTATCTAAATGGTGATTAGTTCTTTTACCTGTATGACCGTTGGGCGTTCCAATTTTTCCCATTCATTTTATCAGAAGTGACCCTTCTCTGCTATTACCCCTATTTCGCATTTCTTCAAACATTCTAAAGTTGGCAGTTCTATTTAGAATGTTGAGAAACTGTGGTGTTTACACTGATCCAACAAACACCAACAAACTTGTATTTTTTCATGTTGTTCGCCTTTAAAGAAGATGCCTGACAAGGAAGAGGTCACGGATGAAGCCAAACATATGCAATGTAATATTTAGAATATACACTCACTGAGTATTTTATTAAGAACATCTGTACACCTACCTATTCATGTGATTATCTAATCAGCCAATCGTGTGGCTGCAGTGCATAAAATCATTCATATACGGGACAGGAGCTTCAGTTAATGTTCACATCAACCATCAGAATGGGGGGAAAATGTGATCTCAGGGATTTGGGCTGTGGCATGATTGTTGGTGCCAGATGGGCTGGTTTGAGTATTTCTGTAACGGCTGATCTCCTGGGATTTTCATGCAAAAGAGTCTCTCGAGTTTACTCGAGAGTGGTGCCAAAACTTTGGTGGTTCACGATGTAGTCAGATTTAATATTTTTGTAATTATGAGTGAAACACATTTAATGTCATTAATTAAATACGTTGAATGTGTTTAATACGTTTCATAAATGGTAATATTAACTCATTTAATAATGCCCATAAAATTAAATACAACAACATAAAATAAAAACATTAAGGAACAGATAACATTAAATTAAATTAAATAATACTACTACACATCACACTTTTCAGTCCTCCTGCTGTGTCCAGGTGTAGCCTACTTCCCTAAAGTCAAGATCAGTTTTTTATGACTCTCTTTGTGCTGACGTTTTGTTCTTTTCACATTATATTTAGTATGGATATTAGGCGAACAGAGACTTCTCCCCTCACTTGTGTTCTTCTCTGTCTTTTCAGATATTTTTTCCATTGCCAGTTTTTCAGGTTGCGCAACAAATATGTGATGGACAATTTCTATCATGGTCTATTTCATCCGTCATATTAGCTTAAATATCCCTGATGCATAGTAAATTAGATTTTTGTCTCGATATAGTAAACATTTCCAGTTAGAAATGACTTTGCGTTGTAAGCTTGATTCTGATAAAACGTGTTCTATTTAATAATTTGCAGAGTTGGGGAACATACTTTTAAAAGTTGACTTAAGTTATTGATGTTTCCAGTAGCGTTTTTAACCACCAGGCAAACCGCCCCAGTAAGAAAGCTCTCCAAAACATGCTTGAGGGGTGACATGTTCTTTTGTGTACACGAGCGAATTTGCTGTTGTCAGCGCTCTTGGAGCGGTTCACGTTAGAAGCCGCTGGGGTTGGGACGGCTGAGATTTTAAGTAAGGTTCAGGTTTGCAATTTATGAAAAAAAAAATATATAGGACATCCTATACTCACAGATACATGCAAATGGATGACTTAGGGGCTGTTCACACCGAATGAGTTTTTGCCTGCGTCTGCTCTGTTTTGCCATTGTTTTCCTGTGCAAACATGTACTGGTCGATCGTCCATACCTGCTGCACTGCGTCTCACTGTTTCTTCAGTGTCTCACGGAGGACTGGCACATTTTTAGACACTGTGTCAAGTTAATAAGAGCTTCAGGTTTCAAAAATGCATGCAGAGACACCTGCGTTTTTTATCAGCCTTTGAACCGTGTCTAGATAGTTTTTTTTAGCAAAGGTATCACAAAGATTTAACATTCTGAACAAGTTCAGGTTGCAAAGAGGTTGCTTGTCTGATTTTTGGAATAAGCAGAGTTTTGGTTGTTATCAGTGTATTGGTGTGCATATAGATGCACTCATTGTCAATGGCTGGGATGTTACTAAAGCCAAAAGGAGCCCTTTGATATGTCACGTCCCAAACTTCCTGTTTCAATAGCAAATACATCAACACAGAAAACAAAACTGCACTCTTTTCAAAATTCACAATTTTTTAGCAACATACTGTTTTTTTATATTCGTTATTTACTTTTATTCATATGCCCTTTCTCACAAACAGTGTTGTAAATGTGTAACTTCAACAAGACTTACAATTGTTATACGAGTCAGAGATATGTTATGAATGTTACAGTGACTTTTGGGTTCAATAAGTGAGGTAGATGCCATAGTTCACCCAAAAAATAGAAAAGTCTGTCATTATTTACTATTCTTTAAAAATACGTATTTTCTGTTCAATTAATTAAAATGACAGCATACTGTATGTGTTTCAAATGACATGAAGGTGAGTAAATAATTACATAATTTTCATATTAGGGTGAACTATTTGTTTCATTCAGTAGCAGTTCTGATGGATTCAGTCAATGGTTCACAAGACAGATTCAAGTCTTTTTGACTGATTCATTTAAAGAATCACATTGCATCTCCATCATGCCATCTATATCTGGGGGGCATCTTCATTCAGACAGCAAACACAAGCACTATGAAGAGTCATCTTATTTACATACAGTACATACTATCATCTCTCTTTGTCTTTCATTCTTGGTTTATTTGTTTCATATCTGTCCTGCTTGTTTCCCCCTTGAACTCTCTCCTCTATTTTTTTACCCATTACAATTCCAATTTCATCCTCCCATTTCGTTCTCCTTTTGCATTCTCTCTTCCTTTTGAAATTTAATTTTGCTCCAGTCCTTCATAAATAACTTTCTCCCCACGGAGGAGTGCTGCCTTATTCAAACTGTAGCCAGGAGCACAAAGAGATACTGATTAACAGAGTCTCTCTTTCTCTCTCTCTAATCCTCTGTTATCCAGTGCTGCTGTTGCACCGTCCTGTGCTATTGTAAGCGATGCGTTAACATCCTGCAGCAGTGAAAGATTAATACTGTATAATTGAAGAGGGGAGTACCATAGGGGTGGACTAGTGGCCTAGATTAACGTTAGAGTGCCGCAGATTTGATGGTTTGCCTGACAGCCTCCCCATAAGCTCCCTATTGTAAGTAGGGAACACGTGTGTAGATGGACAATAAAGATCGTTTAGCTTTTTGAACCAGTCTACGGGATGCACCAAAGCTTTTCCACTGATACACAAGGAGCGCTTGCATTATTTAAAGGAACAGATCCCCCAAAAATGTTAATTATGGTGGTGTTTGACAGAATTCCAACTCTTCTGAAGCTATAAGAAGCCCCAGACGGAAGAAGATTTGCACTTTCTGCACTGATTCAGAGGAAAATATGCAGATGTGCAAACAAGTGCACGGCAAACAATTATTTTCTTGGTTCAACAATGAATCTAACAAAATTCTGTGAAGCTAAAAACAAGAAATTCATGTTCCAGGTTTGATACAAGTTAAGCTCAATTAACAGCATTAGTGGCATAATGTTGATTTCCTACAAAAGAATTACATGAAAAATAAGGCAGATGCTATTTGCACCAGGAAGTAGATACTATTTACGGGGTGTACTCGTAATTCAATACTGAAATACATATATTATATATATTAGCTAATTCAGTGCGATTAATTTTACTAAAAATAACGTGTTAAAAAATTTTATGAAATTAATCGCAATGCCCGCAATGATATGGAAGATTCCTGAGAAATACAAGCTTGTAGTACCATCTGTTTACGCCAGAGGGCAGTAAGTGAAACTTAAATTGTAAGCTTAAACTAAAAATTGTATGTTTATGATGTGACATACCTGAGCCGCTACTCATGCATGTCTGACGCAGGTGTACATTGACGGGTCCTTAAACAAGCCCTCATAATAAATCTCCAACTGATTTAGAATAAAAAATACTCAGATAATTAAAATGCATTACATTCCTGTAGCAGAAGAGTTAATCATTCATAAGACAACACAAAAAGCGGCTTTAGAATACAATGTATTGTTTATTACCATATTATTGATCATAAGTCAATCATTGACACACAGTTCACAGCAATCCATTACACAAGTGAATTTGTCAATCAGTTCGAGATTTATTATGAGGGCTTGTTTAAGGACCCGCCAATGTACACCTGCGTCAGACATGCTTGTGTAGCGTTTCGGGTGCGTCGCATCATAAACATAAAATCTTTAGGTCACTGTGTCAAGTTAAATATATTTTAATACTCAATCTTTAAACACATCTTGAGATCTCCTAGTTCGGATTTGTGCTCCATCAAGTGTTTTGAACGCAAGAACGTGACGCATGCTTGTGTTGTTCTGCTACTGAAGTGTTTCTTCACTGTATAAACTGTGTGTTGCTCATACAGCTGAAATTTCACTTACTGCCCTCTGGAGTAAACAGATGGTACTACAAGCTTGCATTTCTCAGGAATCTTCCTTTTTACGGCAGTGCGATTAATTGCATTAATTTTGTGTCAAATTAATCGCACTGAATTAATGCGTTAATTTGACCCCTAATTTGTATTAGTTATTTGTATATGCGATTAATCGTGATTAATTAATCGGGACACCATGTAATTAATTTGATTAAAAAATGTAATCGATTGACAGCCCTAATATATATATATATATATATATATATATATATATATATATATATATAATATATAGGGGCATCACTGCAGAATGTTTATTGTGTTTATTTAGAGTCCCACAGACACCCTACACTAACACCTAAACCTAACCTTCCCTTACAAAAATTACCCATGATTTCACTATAGTAACCATAGTATCATGGCCATGATATTTTGTAGTACCACAAAATTAAACATGGTTACTACAGTAACACCATATTACTGTAGTAACACTATAGGTCTGCAACCTGACCCGGGCCCGACAGGACCCGAGACCCATCAGGCTTTGGGCCGGATTCGGGTTAGTTTTTCAAGTTGGACTTTGGGCTCGAGTCGGGTTCGCAATTAATGAAAAATAACCAGGCCAACCGAACTTGTTTCACGCATATGCTTTCACTCACAGACACACACGAACAGACGAGTTATGAGTATGTTTTCCTATTGTTTTCATATGTAAACACATGCTTGATTAATGTCTTTGACTGCTACACCACATCTCGCTGTTTCTTCAGCGTCTCGCAAAGGACCAGCACATTTTAAGACACTGTGTCAAGTTAAAAAGACCTTCAAATATTCAAAAACGCTGCTCTGGTGTACTGAGGGGTATACTGTTTCAGTACTGTTGCGAATGTTGCCTACAATGCCTACATAAAATACAGCCTATTGCAACAGTGCTTGCTAGGAAAAGAAATTATAGAGACACTGAGCAGTTTTGGGTACAGGTCAGGTTTGTGCTTAAAATCTGATGTTATCGTTCGGGCCTGGTAAAGTCGGACCACACAGTGAGGGTCAGGTTCGGGTTTCATATTATGGCCCGTGCAGACCTCTAATAACACCATGGTTAACTGCATCAAAACTATGGCTTCTGCCAAAAAACATGGTTACTACAATGTTATTATAGTAAAACTACATTTATATTAATTTGTATGTATTTTTATTAGAAGTATTAAGGAAAATATAAGAATGGAGACAGGAAACAGAATGGGAAAAAGCAGAATCAAATGCAGAATCGAAAACGCACATTTGCACCAGTGTTATGGTTATGTCTAATAGCCTATTGGGGTGTAAAAAGCTGTGCTGTGTGGCAGGTGCTATTTACACCTGGTGCAAATAATCCCTATCAAAAAATTATTTAGAGTCGCCCTTCATTTATTTAAAAAATAAAACAAAAATCGGGGCTAAAGTGAGGTACTTACAATGGAAGTGAATGGGGTCAGTCCATAAACATTAAAATACACTTTGTTTGAAAAGTATAGCCACAAGATATAACATTTTATGTGTTAACATTATTTTAGTGCAATTAAGTTTTAATGCGTTTACATCTTGTGGTTATCCTTTTTAAACTATGTGTATTTTTGCATTTATGGACTGGTCCTATTTACATCCATTTTAAGTGCCTCAATGTAACTGCTTTTTACTTTTTAATAAACGAGGAGCGAGTCAAAATAATTTTTTGTGGTAATCAGCATTATGCAAAAAATTGTGTTAATTAAGCTTAACTTGTATTGAACCCGGGAACACTCCTTTAATTTACAATGTATGCTCTAAAAACAAGTCTTGTTATCTTTCACAGTTTTTTTCTCAAGTGAATTTGTCTTGTTCCACTGAAAAACGAAAGACATATTGGTTTAAAATGGCATGAGGGCGGATAAATGATGACAGAATTTTCATTTTTGGAGATCTATTCTTAATGAGTGGAAACCACTGCAGCAGAGGGGGATTATGGGTAGTCACGGGTTATCCGTTGAAAGTGCTACACAACACGCTACGGATTTCCAGCTCTCAAGGGCAAGACAGAACAGGAGGGAGGGGAAACAGAGAGGCTCTTTTCCTCAAACACGCAGAGACAGTATTTCACAGTTACACGCTCTGGCTCATTATCCCTGACCCGTGGTGTCGGAATCACTCCTCTGCGCCTGAGATTCTAGGCTCATTTGTTTTTAGAGTTGACCTGAGAAAGCCCCACGTGGAAACTGCTGAGACTGACAAACGTAGACACAAAAACTGATGCTTTTTTTTTTCAAGCCTCAAAAGAAAATGAGGAGCGTGGGGGGGGGGTGCTTTAAAATCATCCACCCTATCATGCAAGGCCTGCTGGAGATGATTACACCTGTAGAAGAGCCAAGAAATAACGAGAATATGTTATCTGAGGTGGCGCTGGAACATCTTTCGCATGTTTGCAAATTCGGACAGAAAATGGATTGTTAAAACAATGTCAGGAGAGACATGCATGGGCTGCTTTTTTAATAATAACACAATAGCTTTTAAGAAGCCTGATTCTTAACTTACTGTGTTTCTAAAAGTTATTGATAGTTAAAGGTGAAGTGTGTTATTTCTGCAGATTTTCAGACAGGTTTCCCAAACACTGCACTCATTAGCTATTTAGGTGATCTCCTAGCACACCGGCAAAATAAACCAGAGCACCCGGTAAATTACAGCATCTAGTCATTTCTGTTGACGTAACAACAAACCTTAATCAAACCTTAAGGGTAAAATCAATATGTGTTGCCTGCAGTTAACAAGCAGTCATTAGATTTTATAAGGAACCATTTGAGACTCTCAGGAAACAGTTCTCATTTCACACAGAGAGAAGGTAAAAGAGAACAAGAGAGGCAGACAGACGCAGCACATTGTCACATGACTAAACAAATCCTTTCCACAAAAAGACTTCCTGTAATAAGCACATGTCATTAGCTGCCTAAGCCGGATCAAGCAGTGACAGTGTGAAAGATGACAAAAAACTGAATATAAGAATGCTTGGCAAAGGCAAACCGATTCAGGAACACAAAGCAATCCACATCAAATTGGGCAGAAATCAGGACAGCATTCTCTTGATTAGTTTGCTTTACATTCATTTGTAGTGTAAATCTTATAGTCTCTATCCCTCTGATGTATGAATCATTTAAAGATAAACGATTAAATAAAAGCAGAAGGGGGAATTCTCTAAGAATTAACTGATCGTTTATAAAGACACACTGCACCAGGCAAATAGCACTGAGCTTTGTGCAAAAGGTGAATTCTGTAAATAGAAAAGGGGTGTTTTTGCACTTAATAGAAAGACATTCACTGAACAGTCCTATTTCAGTGCATTTAGCACCTGGGTAAACTGGATTTGTGGTTAGGGGAATAGGCTATGTCCATATTAATCGAGATACATTTGAAAACGGTGTTTTCGTTTTCGAAACGCTCTCCATCCACACTGCCATTTCAAGCGTTTTCCAAAAGTTGCTCATCCACACAGAAATGTATAAAAAGTCTTAAATCCACTTGCTGCACATGCAAAAAATTGGCGTTCCATGTACGGTCTGAATTGCAACTGTCCTTGTATTCCATCGCCAGATAGTAATTCTGTATATAAACTTATTGTCGCCTTTGAAGGAATACAAAGTTTGTTCGAAGTAACATATCTTTAACAATGCTATCAAAGTGAATAACAGGCACAACAATGTCACTACAACATGGGCAAACATCTTAATTGTTTTGGGTTGACAATCCCATCACATTACAACCGATGTCATCGTTTTTAGATATAACCATCTGGCAGACGCTTTTTTTTTATTCAAAGCGACTTACAGTGCCCTAATTACAGGGACAATCCCCTCCAGAGCAACCTTGAGTTAAGTGCCTTGCTCAAGGACACAATGGTGGTGGCTGTGGGGATTGAACCAGCAACCTTCTGATTACCAGTTATGTGCTTTAGCCCACTACACCACCACCACACTACAACGTGAAGACAGTGTTTACAAATGTATCTTCTTGGGAGTTTTTGAAAAGCTCAGTTTTCACTGGACAAAAACGCCATCTCAGTGTAGACGGAAGGCCAAAACATGGCCTTCAAAGTTGCGTTTTTCAAACAAAAACTTGTTAGTGTGGACCTGGCCTGAGTCAAAGATTTTAGCGCTAAAATACCACAAATGTGGCGCAACTGTTTAGTGAAATTATCCCTTAATTTTTTCATTCCAAAAAAAATTAAAAAAAAATCAAAATGAAGTTACACATCTGTACACTGCAATGGAAGATGTTTTGTCAGCCATGCTAAATTTATGTTGTCATAAATAAAAAACACAAAGACATATAAAAATAAAATCCTATAGAATTATTGTTAAAATGGTCAAATTAATCAACCATGGTGGTTTGGATGTAACATCACTCCCTGAGTGCTTAAAAATGGCTTTTAAAAATCTGTCCACTGAAGTGGATGTCATGCATTCAAGGGTTATTAACAGCTATTCTCCTGAGAGCTGACCGCAGTTCGGTTTTTCTTATCATGTACTGTACTCACCTGAACTATAATATTAGAAATGCCTGTCCACAGCCATCCATACACAGAAGCAAATATATTAATGATGCTCAAAGCAAAAGAGAGACAGTGATGATAATCATAATCAAGTGCCATTAAACTCTCAGTTTATCTCTCTCTCTCTTTTATGTGTTTATCAGGATTTCATGCACTGCCAGGCGCTGTTTCTGTTTGCTGGTGGGTGGTTTAGTAAGTCGGCATACAGCCACAGACCAGAGGGCAAATATATATATATTTATATATATTTTTTTAACAGATCTCTGTATCATAGCAGGAATCAGTGTCTCTTCCTGAATAGAATAGAGAATAGAATCTTATAGACCATCTTACACAGTACATGCTGTGCTCAGGGCCTTGGAAATTTGCACAAGAATTAGTTTCCCTCATTTTCTATAAATTTGGAAGAGATATGGGACAAAGGATTTCTTCTGTATCCTCTCCTCCCTTTGTGTAAAGGGAGGTTAAAATATATATAATATAAACTACCACATGTAAACTCCTGCACATTCAGATTTCTTGCTATGCTGCCACAATCAAATATCGTGATTCTTTTTCTCACAATATTGAATTGTCTCACTGATATAATTTACAATAGTTCAATTAATGAAAAAGCAGGTTGTCTTTTGTCATTTCACAATGCAGTTCTGAAGTACTGGACAAAAGAAGTCAACCACGTGATGCTGGCAACACTGAGTCTATTTCATGATCCACAATGATGTTGTGAAACATTGCAATATACTGAATCGTGATGTTTATCGTATCATGAGGTAGTTGGCGACATTCAGCTCTACTTATATATATATATCGGTCAAACATCATTTCCAATAAAAGCAGTTATCTGCACTATCAGACATTGGCCGATTGTTTAAAACCAGATGATGACTAGGGACGATTATTTCCTGTCAAAAGGGGGCAGAGAAATGAACAATCGGACATTCATTCAGAATTCAGTTAACCGTCTAGGGTTGACGGACATGCCGGCGCACCCTGCAGGATTTTTTTTGTCATTACAGCAGAAACAACATAAAATTCTCCATCATTTTTGGGTATACAGATAGTGTAAGACATCATTAGAGACTATAAAGGGTCTACTTTTATTTGTGTACACTCACAATAACAACAAAATCTTGTGCTTTTGTAAAATAAAGAAAATAAAAAGGGTGAGCTTTCAGCAGTCTCTGTGTTCACGAGCATATTTCTGAAACACGTCAAAAATGAATTGAACTGAAAATGAATCACACAAACATGAAACATATGTCTAAAGAAAGCTTAAAATGTCTACTTTTAAATAAAACAATTCACATTTAAAACAAATATTATCCTGCAATGTAATCTGTATGAAACAAAGCAATGTACAATTTCTCCTGGCTTAGCTAATTATCTCTAATGTGATCCCAACAACGGGCAGAGGGCGCTATTCATAAGTTAATGTGCTGAGACAATCAATGCAAATGGTAAACGCCCCCCGACATCAAGTTCATTCACTTCTCTGCGCATTTGGAAGATGGCACAATCCACAGTTTAGGAAAAGTCCACATTTTGCTCAGAAGAAGAGCGGAACTCCGATGAACGTTTGCATTTTGAAGAGAGACTTGATCCAGCCGAGGATACAATTTCGGATGAGTAAGTCATTTAGTTCTACTTACATATTAGTTGACATGCTATTTTATATAAACATGTACATATTTTACTAGTGGGACTGTTTCCAGACTTGCCAGCCGGGGTTCAGGGTATTGAAATTTGAAATATGACTCCTAATAAGCAAGTTTTAGTTACATTTAAATGCTGTTTCGGCTAAATCAGGTAATTAAATTGTATGCTGTATGACATAAATATGATATGTAATATGGTATAAAAATAATATGAATGTTTAGATTATATTTTATCTATTGCTGATTATCATCAACAAAGCTTGTGCTTACAAATATGTGTTCAGGTTAAATGAGTAAAATGCACTTTAAAAATGCCCATATTATAAAATCGGCATATTACAATGATTTCTGAAGGATCATTTGGCACTGAAGGCTACAGTAATGATGCTGAAAATTCAGCTTTGATCACAAATTGCATTTTGTAATATATTCAAATAGAAAACTGTTCTTTTAAATTGTAAAAATAGTTCACAATATCACTGTTTTTACTGTATTTTGGATCAAATAAATGCAGCCTTGTTGAGCAGAAGAGACTTCTTTTAAATGGTAGTGTAGGTCTAACATTTTTAAGTCTTTATGTAAAGAAAATTTATAGTTAGACTTCTTTTAACTTAAAACTTTATTTTGTTCATTAAGTCTCACATTCTCTTTCTGACACATTCCTCATTGATGGGCCCAGGGGAGGGGTCTTTGTCTCCTCAGGTGTGAATTACAATCAATATTCATGATCATTCACACCTCCTCGCATATGACATTTCTAACACTAAAAGTGGCTTACAAAAGTGAAATTACTATATTGATTTGTATGAATGAGTGATCAGGATGGTTTTCACATAATTTTGTAGTAAAAACTCTAAGCTACAAGATCCAGTTTTCAAAAGTCTTGTGGACAAATGTTTAGTATGTGTTATATGGCCTTATTTAACATTATTATTTACATTTCTATCAAAGCTGTAAAATTAAGTATCATTGATTTATAATGTGATGTATAAATGTTCTAAACAATCAGATATCAGAAATTTTGTTTCAGTGTATCCCTACCTAAAATAAATGCATGCACATTGAAAAATACATACGCCTATATGTGAGTGAACAAGCTATATACTGTACATAACTACAGTATTAAATGTGAGCTCAGGTATGAGTGTTTTCTATTGTCTTTATTGGTGCATTAAATGTAATATTTTAAGCCTCCATTATGAGTTGGTTTTTAGATAACTGGTGTGTAATTACACTAAATACCTAATTAGTGCCTCACAGACTCTTAAAAAAGACATCTCTAAAGCAATTATGTAAGAAGAAAAATGCAGGATTTAGGAGATTGCTCACTGTTGGTGTGACTTAGTTTAACAAAACTCCCTGCAACTCCCTGCAAACTGCATCGGTTTCCAACCAGTGGAGATTTGTTTAGCGAGATTTGTTTGTGTGGTACTGCAAACAGTGTTTGTGTGTGTGTGTGTGTGTGTGTGTGTGTGTATGTGAAAGGTCCTTTTTTCTTTCTCTATTCCTGCCAATTAAATCACTTAGTTAAGGATTCTAAGATAAGAGCTTCTCAATATGACATCACAAGCCATCTGTGGTGTGCTAGAGAAAAGAGTGTCAAGTTTTTCTGAAGATTTGCAACCGCACAAACGTCTCCAAACCCAAGGAGTCCTATGCTGATTTCTGCCAATAAAACATTCACAGATGTAAGCAAATTACTTGCAAATCGGATCTTTCTTAATGAACGAGTGAATAAACCCATGAAGCAGTCTCTTTCTTGCTTGTTTGCTTAAGGTTCTCTCTTATTCCCTGTCTCTTTCTCTCATTGGAATTTCAATTCAGTGAGAGTAACTGACCAGAACTGAATAGAAGTATACATTTGATGTCCTTCAGTCTTCAGTACTTCTAGCTATCAGCTATCATTCTCCTAAAAGGCCACCTCATTTCTTAAAGAGAAAGAGAGAGCTTGTGGGGCAGAGAGATGATAAGTTCAGAGTCTGAAAGTGTGTTGTCACTCTTTGTCTTTCTCACACCAATTTCACAGTGGAAATCACAGTTAATAGTGACTAGATAAAATAAAGGGTGGACCATGTTCCCCTTCTGTCACTCACTCAACGTGGTGTTGAATGAAGTGACACAAGGGGTCTTCCTGGGATGCCAACCTGATGAACCTGAAAAATGGCCAATGTGAAGTTGGCAGACAGAATTTGCATGCCCCGCCCCGGACATACGGGTATAAAGGGAAGCGGGGCAGTGAGTGCTAGTCAGAATTTTTCTTTGGAGCCGAACGGTTGTGGAACAAGCAAACTGAAGTGCACCACTGTTTTATTCACGAGAAGCATTGCTGTTGGATCTACGGCGCGTTTCCAGCTGGTGTTCTCTCTCTCTGCACGCTGTGCAGACTACGCCCCTTGGCGCTCCGACAGCTCTTTTCACTGTTAAAAAGAGTGTTCTCCTCCTAAAAGAGTATTGATTTCTCTAAAAGATTTTGAGTTTTCCACTCACAAAAGAGCAATAAACAGCAGCGTTGAATGTCCTTTTCAGGCCGCGTCATTTTCAAGATGCCTTTCTGCCCCTGTGTTGTTCCTGGATGCAGTCAATTTCTCTCTAAGACCGACAGCCACAGACGCTGCCTCGTGTGTCTGGGCAGCGATCACACTGAGCTGGCGTTCGTGGATGGCTCATGCACTCATTGCGAGAAAATGACCATGGCAGCATTGTGGTCGCGGCTCTCCTTCCTCAAGGTGAATGCCACTTCAGACCCCCAACCCCCCCCCCCCCCCCCCCCGTATCGCTCTTTCTTCCCACGGGATTGAGGATGACCCGGCTGGCATTGATGGCGATATGGGGATAACGACGGGCTCGGTTTTGCCGGGTAAATCTCCACGAACCACCCGCCCCCCGACGCGCTCGCTCATTTCAGTTTGAGCTCGGGACGAGTGCGGGTCGCCTCAGCCAGTCTCCCTCGTGCCCCTGGACTTGGATGAGGATCGCAGCTGCATCGTTGGCTGTATCTCTGCCCTATGGAGGTTTCTCACACTAATCCGGGGCAAGCAGGTCTTGATCCATTCAGACAGCACCACGACAGTAGCGTACATAAGCCACCAAGGCGGCATGCGCTATCGTCATATGTCACAACTCGCCCACCATCTCCTCCTTTGGAGTCAGCTGCGACTCAGGTCGCTGCGTGCCACTAACATCCCTGGCAACCGCAACACAACGGAGGACGGTCTGTCGTGGCAGGTTTCACCCAGCGGAGAGTGGAGCCTTACGGGAGCAGAGCAGCGGGCTGGGCAACACTCAATTCCTTTGCCAGATTTTACAATCTCAGGGTTGAGTCGGTCTCGTCCCGTGTTTTATCAGGTCCAAGCCGGTAGAACTCGGTAACACGGCACAACCGACCGGGTGTTCCGGTTGCACACAGCACCCTTCACCAAGTTGATCTAGTGTGCCTTCAATCCCAGGTTAGCCACTAAGCGTCACTCCCTGGATGTTCTCCTCCCTAGCCTTCTGGCCTGTGAATTCAGCGGAGCAATTCATGTCCAGACCCTCTACGAGTCACAGGTGCTCTGTACTGGGGTCGTGTTCCACGGGCGTAGTTCCCTTTTCAGGCAAACTCCCCGTGATGTATTCCCCGTGGTTCGGTCCCCCTGTCGGCAGACTCGCTTTTCCCTTGGGGTGCGGTGAACCTAAGGTCTGTATGTGACATCTCTTTGGGGGCGTTGGGGAGGGCTACGTGCAGCCGACACAGGTGCCTTTAGCACACAGTAGCCTGCTTGCACCTGTCTCGCGTAACATGGTCAGTGCGTGGCGTTTATATATGGGACCCCTTGTGTCACTTAATTCGACACAACGTCGAGTGAGTGACAGAAGGGGAACATCATGGTTACTGTTGTAACCTCCGTTCCTTGAGGGAAGGTCCCACCTACCACAGCACTAGACCTACCACTGTAAATGGCCGTACCTTATTTTCGGATCCTCAGTGCAAAATCCTGACTGGCACTCGCTGCCCCGCTTCCCTTTATACCCATATGTCTGGGGCGGGGCATGCAAATTCTGTCTGCCAACTTGACATTGGCCTTTTCTCTGGTTCAGATGTACATTTGGCATCCCAGGAAGACCCCTTGGGTCACTTCATTCGGCACAACATCTTGTTCCTTCCCTCGGGGAACGGAGGTAACAACAGTAACCATGATGTTTTTTATCCATCAGAAATTAATTGATCATTAAATGTGAGCAACAAACTAGAATGAAGCAGAAAATAAAAGTAATTTGAGAGGCAGAGCAAGTTAATGCATTTTAATAAAATAAAAAAATTGCATTGCATTGGACTGATCATCCAGCATCACTCCACGTGTGAAAAAAGTGAGACATTGTGCACATTTCTGATTCGACTTTACACTATTTCCTGCATGTTCCATTGTAGTCCCTGTAGTCTTTAGAAATTAAGCTCAGTCTCCCTTATGCCCAGTGTCACAAAATAAACATGTTTAACGTTATGCTGAGTCTGCAGATATATTTTATTAAACCACATAGGCCTTATTGTGTGAGCTCCTACATCTTCGGTCAAACCCTTGGGCAATGTGAAACCAAACAGCCTGGACTCACATTCGATTAAATAATGCATTTTTCATTAAAGAACAGCTGCACCACCCCTAAAGCTATACACAGAACCTCTCATGCATCAGTACTCCAGATTTGAAGCTCCATGGTTTTGGCTGCAGACCCTCCAGCTGGTTTTGTCCAGTCACGTGGGTTCCCTATCTGTCACTCACTCAAAGTTGTGTTGAATTAGTGACACTAGGAGTCACTCTTGGGAGCCCCAAACACATCTGATCTTTAAGAAAAGGCCAATGGGATTTGGCGAGTGGAATTTGCATGCCAATCCCCCACACACAGGTATAATAGGAGCTGGCTTGCAACCCCTCATTTAGATTTTTTCTTTGGAGCCGAGTAGTGTTGAGCAGCAAGTTTCACTGCCATTCCATTCACCTTACAACAAGAAGTGTATGCTGTTGGATATATGGTGCATTTCTGTGGCTTTCTCCCCCTCTCCACGATTGATGCAGAGTATGCCCCTGGGCCCTTCGACAGCTAAAAGAGTATATATTCTTGCAGAAAATTATATATTTCCTGCTTATAGAGTGTGCACTGACGGAGAGCGTTTTTTTAATCTCTCCACCTCTGATGGCCACGAGCGCTGTCTCACGTGTCTGGGCCATAGTCACGTTGAGGTAGCATTTGTGGATAGTTCATGCTCTAACTGCGAGAACATGACCATGGCAACATTGCGGCCATTGCGGTTTCCCCGGGCCTTCTACCTACAGGTACCAGGCCTGGTCGTTTAGTGCTGGTACCTCAACACACTCCTCGTGACAGCCCCTCCTTGGCGAGTTCCCCTGAGGGAGGACCTCCTCTCTCATGGATGGGGCACCATCTGGCACCTACGCCCAGACCTCTGGGATTTCCACGTCAGGTCCCTGGAAGATGTAAGTGGCCTACCACCGGTGGTGGTAGACATGATCACTCAGGCCAGGGCTCCCTCTATGAGACCGCTGTATGCCTTGAAGTTTTTCCCTAGTTTAAGACCCCCAGAGAGGCGCAGTCGGTTGGTGCTTACATTCCTGCAGGAGAGGCTGGAGGGGCGGCTGTCCCCCTCCACCTTGAAGGTGTATGTGGCCGCTATAGCAGTGCACCACGACGCAGTGAACGGTAAGTCCCTGGGGAAGCACGACCTGATCATCAGGTTCCTGAGTGGCGCCAGGAGGTTGAAACCTCCTAGGCCGCACCTCATTCCCTCGTGGGATCTCTCCGTGGTCCTGCTGGGCCTGCGGAGAGCCCCATTTGAGCCACTAGAATCAGTTGAGATAAAGGCGATCTCATAGAAGACTGCCCTCCTGACTGCGCTCACGTCTATCATGAGGGTTGGGGACCTGCAGCCATTCTCTGTCAGTGACACCTGCCTGGAGTTCAGTCCGGAATACTCTCATGTGGTCTTGAGACCCCGACCATGATATGTGTCCAAGGTTCCCACGACCCCTTTTAGGGATCAGGTGGTGAGCCTGCAAGCACTGACCCGGGAGGAGGCAGACCCAGCCTTGTTGTTGCTGTGTCCAGTGCGTGCTTTGCGTATCTACTTGAATCACACACAGAGCTTTAGACGCTCTGAGCAGCTCTTTGTCTGCTTTGTCCCCTGCATCTCTGGGGGTCCCTGTCTCCCAAGAGCGACACCTAGTGTCACTACATCAACACAATGTCTCGTTCCCTCCATCAGGGTATGGAGGTTACAACAATAATCAAGACATTATTTTCACTGGAGCATGTGACGAGGCATAAATCACCTTGGCATCGGCATCAAGTTTATTGAAGTTCTAAATTACTTCAGGAACATTTACAGTTCTGTTATCAGCCTGTAGCTGTTAAAACTGGAAATCTACTCTAATTTAAGGGCCCTTCACATAGGAGACATGTAGAATTCTGTCTGCATTTATATTCTAATTATTATTGGTAAATAGTGGACACCGGGGCTGGTAGTTAAACAGGAAATTTGTTTCAAGGGCTATCCAGTTCAGTTACACAAACAGCTGTTTTCTCAAGCTTATTTTTCACAAATGCCATGTTGACAAGTGCTTTATGTTGTATTATTTTGTACAATTCATACATTACACTTATTGCTGGCCAAAACCTTTGTTTGATTATCTGTGTTCGGGGTTGTGTGGTGTGGTCTTGTGGAGGATTCTGTCTGACCAGGGGGGTGGTGGACCATGCACAACACAGATGGGTTAAGCTGTTGCACATCGTCTCCAGGACATGAACGGGTCCATGTTGGGGTGGCAAGGGGGGTGGCAAAGCAAATTTTTAGGGTTGCAGCCACCACACGGCACCCTTTTGGCCCCACACCTGATGTGTGTTAAATATGTTAAATTAACATTAGCTTTTTTTTTCTGTGCAATAGCCTAATGGTGTTCATTAGCATTTTTAAAACCAAAACGTTAAAGTGTGAGTATACACAAAAATTCACTGAGGTTTTAAACATGTGGCAACTAGCCCCAGTCACTCCTACATATGTACATATACCAACTATTTAAAAATGCAGACAGAATAAAATGTGTGTTTTTAGGGAGACGCACTACGAGCCTGACGGCATGTCAAGCGATTGAACTTCGCGTCTTGATACACCTGTGTTTTTTCCATTCCGTTTCGCTCCATCTAGCTTTTTTTTCCACAAGAATGCTTTACATTTGTTTTGTGTGTTAACAAAGCAATCCATTCATATTTAAGTAGACTGGTCAATCTTTAATTAAATCTTTTTTTAAATGAAGGCCAAAAAACAATATTCCTAAAAACTTGAATGGCTGTTGAACACACATTCCATTCATTGTTGAATTGTTCGATTTGCCCCAAAAGACTTGTTTCCATCCAAGCGAAGCAACTAATTGCAGCCAAGTCTGACAGAGAGGTCTGCAACCTGAACCGGGCCCGATGGGACCCAAGAGCCCGACGGGTTTCAGGCCGGGTTCGAGTCAGTTTTCAATAGGACTTTGGGTTCGGGTCGGATTTGTATGAATGAAAAAATAAACAGGCTTATCGAACTTGTTTCACGCACACAATCTCACTTACAGACATGCGTGAATGGACGAGTTAGGGGCCGTTCACACTGAATGTGTTTTTGCGTTCATCTGTTCTGTTTTTCAATTGTTTCCTATGCAAACACATGCTGGACGAATGTCTTTGACATTTGCACCGTCTCACTTTTTCTTCAGTGTCTAGTGCAGGACCGACACATTTTAAACACCATGTCAAGTTAAAAATGTTCAAAAATGCATGTTGAGACACCTCTGCTCTGTTTCATTCTTTGCACTGCGTCTAGATTGTTTTTAGAACAGTTCAGGTTACATTGAGGAGACTGTTCCCTTGTTTCATTTTATTCCAGATTTTTCTGCACCAAGTGAAGTTTCAGCAAATAAATGGTAAGTCAATGCTTTTTCCCCTGCTGCTCAAGTGTACTAAGGGGCTATCGTACCTTGTTAAAGCCATGTATTTTTACTGTTTCAGTACTGTTATGAATGTTGCCTATATGCTTACATAAAATATAGCCTATTGCAACAGTACTTGCTAGGAGAAGAAATTAGATAGTAAGCAATTTTGGGTTCAGGCTTAAAATCTGATGGTGTCATTTGGGCCGGGTAGGGTCAGGCCACAAGAGTCTCAGGTTCGGGTTTCATTGTAAGGTCCGTTCAGACCTCTAGTCTGACAGCATCAAAGACAGAATCAGGTTATTTCTCAATGTGCGTTCTTTTGTGTTCATATGTTCTCGTGGACTCGTTCTACGTCATCATCCACGGCCAAAGTTCGATTACAATCCGCAAGAACACAAGTACAGAGAACGCAGGAAATTACCCAGATGTGTCCTTGAAATCGAGGATGCATCGGATGGTGACTTGTGTGCAAGAACTTCAAACTACGGTGGCAGACGAAGGACATTGATTTGTTTTGATTTGGGGGTATCTTTTTAATACAGTAATAAACATGGAGAAAACTAATGTTTAAATACTTTATTCTTTTAAAACCTCACTGGTGTGATGACATTAATGCTGTCACTGGTGTGATAATGCCAGTATTTCTCTCACTGGATTCAAATGTGCTTTGGTCTTTGGTAGCTTGGCAAGACCGGTCTTCATAAGATCACAAGTCCGTTCTCTGACTTCTTAGAATTGAGAAACACCCACGCGCCACTCTTAAAACGAATTAATTAATGAGTTGTCTCCCTGGATTCAGATCTGCTCCACTTCTATGGGGAATATTGAGCTCGTGCTCTTGAGGAATGAAAACGCCTAATTCCTCGCCGAGAACAGAAAAATACCCAAACAAATATACTGTCAGTATACGTTGCTTGATCGGGCTACTAGAAATAATCTAGTCCGTTTAGGGGAAACCGATTTGACATGAAGTTCATCTGTAGGTTCTTTCACGCGAGGAGATAAAAGATGTCCATGATACCGTTTAGCACTCAGGTGTGAATTTTGGCCAGGAATAAATTATACGCTCTCTTTCCCTATGTCACCATACTAATTTATGTAAGCAAACGAACAGATATTTAAATTTTTAATACCCAGGACGATCTTGGGAGGGTAGTGTTTCGTCATAAGAGAATTAAACTTAAAAGGACGTTCCTCGAACGTTAGGAGTTGGTTCCCCCACAACCATTTGGGGAACGTTTGCTGGGATACCTGTGTATATATATATATATATATATATATATATATATATATATAGTTTGCTGGAATGTGTGACAATAAGCAAATGTTTGTGATGTTGTAAAGAATGCAAAAATTACACGGACTGTTATGTCCCTTCTCAATCCTTTTGAAGCAGCGAAATCTTACCGCAAAATGCACGAAGTCGCGCAACTGAAGACAAAAGTACGAGGTTCGCCCCGTAGAGTTAGAGAGGGGAGACAGCGCGGCTTACCTTGATCAAGAAGCCTCAATGAGTGCTGGAAGGACGGGTCCAGAGAATCCTTCTCCGCCATCAGTTCTGGCAAATATTTTTCGTTATCCATCTCGCTCAGTGCGTTTGGTCCAACAAAAAAAGCGTAAAAGTTGTTGGCGATTAAATGCAAGATACCCTGCTTTTGTCCTAAAGCAACCCAGACAAGACGCGGACCAGTCGTAAAAGCGAAAAGAACCAAGCAATTCTAATCAGGAAGGTTTATTTTATTTGTTTTAGTTCTTTAGTTGCGTGGAAGATAACTACTGTTCATGCGCTCCCCAAATGCAAACCTCTATTCCATCTGCATGAAATTCACCGATGCGTCCCTCCAGTCAGACTGCCGCTGTCAACTGTTAACAAGAGCTTTGAAGCTCCCCCTGTTGTATCCACAGGCAACGACTGCAAGTTCCAGATCCTCCGTTGATTGGTTGTGACTGGCGCCGCTTGGCGAGAAATATCGGATGCACAGATGTCAATCATTCCCTGAGAGCGTGGCGGGTGTGGAATTGTTCAAGGTGCTGGAATTTCTCGCGAATGTTGTTATCTTTGCAAACGGAACACCTTTTTGAAAAGATGTCTGTCAGGGTGATTTAACAAGTTTCTGTAATTGATTTAACTGTATATGCATATAAGCAACTCATTTACAGAGATTTTCAAATTGAATTCATGCAACTGAAGAACTGCTGGGAAGAATGTTTGTGTATCCCTCCTTGCAGATAAACAGGGACCTGAAGTCCACATTGGCTCTGTTGCAAAATCTAGCGAGCTGCCTAGGTAGACAGCAACTTATTGCATTATTGGTCTGCTTCTGACACTCCAAATGGTAGGTAAAGTATCCTTACGGGCCCTTCAAGCTATCTTGGTTTGGACAAATATTGATGAGGCCTCGGTGTATCATTTGCAGAGAAGTCAATTCAAGGATGCATTACGATGAATATGCACAAAGATATTTGTTACATCTTTTTCTTTATTAGTTTTTTCTATTTTCTTTGAAGCTACTTTTGAAGTGCTATTTAAACTGATTTGAACACAAGCTGCATATGTAAGCAGACCAAATCTGTGATTCCCAACCAGGTACCCTAGAGCATACTTTTAAGCAAGTTCAAGGGGGATTTTGGAATTTTTTTGTTTTGCTTTGTAAAACCTTAAAACAAAAAGGCTTCTTGTATTTTAATTGTATTTTATTTGTAAATAATTGAGCTGTTAGGTTTCTCTGAAAATGGTATCTATGATTGCCCCCAGAAATGTCAAACCTTGTGCTCAGATGTCTCAATAAAAGAGAGAGAAAGCTATATTGCCAGTCTGTTTTTTCCCCCACAATATTGTTTGTTGTAAAGTGAATCATTGTAATAATGGCTACATTAAATAATTAATTAAATAAATGATAATGTTAAATGAAATCCATTATTAAATTAGTTAAGAGGAACACATTTCTGGTTTCGCATCCACGAATGTGTACTTTTGCCAGTGGTGATGTGTGGGTTCATAAGAGACTAAATTTGGGAAACAATGAGTTATGACGTTACATTTCTGTATTTCTATCCATTTATGGATGCTGTCTTAGGCTTCATCAACACAAATACAAATTAATCTTTGACATTAGAATGGCGCTTTCCTCCACTGACAAAAAGAGCATTTATATATATATATTTAAATGAGATTATTGTGCATGTGGCCTTAGAAGACAGCTGCTTATGTAGGTAGTAGACAGCAGGCAGTTCACTTGGTTTTGGACAAAGCTGGTGATTTCTAGTGAGCTAGTGAGTCATAAGATCACAACATATTAACATCTTTTTTAAACCCAGAGCATTAGTGCCCAAGCAGGGTCAAAGTGATCTCATGGCTGCAGGCTTACCAATCACAGAGTTACTCTGCCTTCATGTCAAAAGCAGCAACATTAGATGCCAGTCAAAACTGAAGTATGTAGCCTCGAGGGACGTGCCACATGCACGGCCAGTTTCGGCAACAAAGGCATGCCCAAATTAGGATTTTTGAAATGAGCGGCTGAAAAGGAATGTGAGTAATAAAGAGAGCTGCTTTACTGTATCTGTGTTCTCTGCAGATTGCCTGGGGAAGTCTAAACTTAACTCTGAGTGAGTCATGTGTCTGTAAAACACTGGCACCAGCTCAGAACCTTCTGATGAGGTCATGCATGGGTAATACGAGAGATTGAACACAGGAAAAAGACACAGCAAGTGTTTCACAGGGGAGCGATCGGCTCACTTATCAAGTTCTTTATTGTGTTTGGTAGCAATGTGTATGTGGTACTTAACTCTGAGGAAAAAAATGACATTTCGTTTGTCTCCTAGATCCGCTCACTGAAAAATTGATTGTTTTGGTAAAAGCACTCTCAGGTTGCTTTCCCTAAAGAGAACTAGATTAAGTAAGAGCAAAAATCCATTCACCTCTGTGTCCTTTTTCTTGTTAGGAGGGGCGAGGGTGCTGGGATGTGGATGAGGAGGTTAAAGGTGACACTAGGAGCATCTCGTACACACTTCATCAAATATTCAAACTAATAAGGAATATTCCGTGTTCGACTCAAGTTAAGCTTAATCGACAGCTTTTGTGGCATAATGTTGATTTCCACAAAAATTAATTTGGACTCGTCCCTGCTTTAAAAAAATTACAAATGAAAAAATAATAATCTGGGTTACAGTGAGGCACTTACAATGGAAGTGAATTGGGCCAATACGTAAATGTTACTCACTGTTTCAAAAGTATAGCCACAAGATGTAACAAATATGCATGTTAACATGATTTCAGGTTAAAAGCGCATATTAACCTTTACTTTGTAAAGTTATAGCCAATCTGTTGCCATGACGACATAACAGCGTAAACCCTGTAATTCCAGTTAAACGATGATTTTTACAGCTCGAAAAAGAAAAAAGAACTTTACAGCTCAAATAATACATACATTTTAACAGAAAAATGAATGTAAGTGCTTTTATAATATTATATGCATCAAATTTCTGCCTTTAAACCATTCAAAATTTGGCCCCAGTCACTTCCATTGTAAGTGCCTCACTGTAACTTCGATTTTTGCTTTTTTTAAAGAAGAGGAGGGACTAGTCGAAATTAGTTTTTGTCATAATCAACATTATGCCACAAATTCTGTCATGTAAGCTATACTTAACCTGGAATATACAGAACGTTTCTGAGTTAATTTCAGAATAGATCTGAATATGCAGCGATCCAGAATATTTTACAGAAATTTATTCTGGAGCATCTGGACATGTTTTTCATTTTTTAAGTAATGCAGCAATGTGATGCCTTGACAGATCTACAGTGCATTGCACTGAATTATACAGAGACTAACCCCTTTTTAAGTTGCCTTTTGAACAGTCTATTTGTACTGGTCAATGCAATAATCTAAATATATGCATTCTGCTAAAAAAATATATATATATATATATATATATATATATATATATATATATCTCACTTTCAGTTCTTAAAGATGTCATGGTTCGCTGGATACATTTGAAGTTTGGCCCAGGTTTTCGCTTGACTCCCTGTGCAGATCCAAATCTTTGGCACCATGTGAAGTGTGTGATTAATCAAATTTAATCTTCTGTTAGAGGCTCACATCCTCAGCAGGCTCTTTCACCTCGCTGCTAATGATCGACCTCAAGAGTAACCGCAAAGTAGCCAAGAAGTGAGCATTTGGGTCAGTTTTGAGAGCTCAAGACCAGTTTACTCAATTCTGTGTTACGATCTGAAATCATCTATTTATGTTTGTCAACAGAAATTCCACCAAAGATCAGTGAGACCCTCCCCAGTCATCCTAAGTGCCAAAAAAAAGTGGTAAGTTCCCTTATTATACAGTAACAGTCTGAGGTAGTTTTGAACTTTTCTGTTGTTAGAACTTATTTATTGATTGTGGAGGATGCAAAGGTGGAGGTTTAGGTGGGCGTATTGGATGGCAGGCTGAGAGGAAACAGGTTGCATAACTCTGAGAATGTCAGGGATACAGTATATTGGGCCAAGCCAACTCCAGCTTCACCAACTCTGATTCATAAAAAAAAAAAAAAGTTTTATGTATATCTATCAGCAATTTTATGCTCATCCACACCAAACTTTAAGGTGATCCATTGTTTATGTTGGAACGGTTCCATGAAGCGATCAATGAAATGTTTATTTATAGGCACCAGTGGGTTGAGAATATGGATAGGTTATCTCTGGGAGCAGCTAAAGTTAACAGCACAGAAGGGGTGGAGATAGCTGGTATTATATGTGTGTATATATATATATATATATATATATATATATATATATATATATATATATATATATATATATATACTCACCTAAAGGATTATTAGGAACACCATACTAATACTGTGTTTGACCCCCTTTCGCCTTCAGAACTGCCTTAATTCAACGTGGCATTGATTCAACAAGGTGCTGAAAGCATTCTTTAGAAATGTTGGCCCATATTGATAGGATAGCATCTTGCAGTTGATGGAGATTTGTGGGATGCACATCCAGGGCACGAAGCTCCCGTTCCACCACATCCCAAAGATGCTCTATTGGGTTGAGATCTGGTGACTGTGGGGGCCATTTTAGTACAGTGAACTCATTGTCATGTTCAAGAAACCAATTTGAAATGATTCGAGCTTTGTGACATGGTGCATTATCCTGCTGGAAGTAGCCATCAGAGGATGGGTACATGGTGGCCATAAAGGGATGGACATGGTCAGAAACAATGCTCAGGTAGGCCGTGGCATATAAACGATGCCCAACTGGCACTAAGGGGCCTAAATTGTGCCAAGAAAACATCCCCCACACCATTACACCACCACCACCAGCCTGCACAGTGGTAACAAGGCATGATGGATCCATGTTCTCATTCCGTTTACGCCAAATTCTGACTCTACCATCTGAATGTCTCAACAGAAATCGAGACTCATCAGACCAGGCAACATTTTTCCAGTCTTCAACTGTCCAATTTTGGTGAGCTCTTGCAAATTGTAGCCTCTTTTTCCTATTTGTAGTGGAGATGAGTGGTAACCGGTGGGGTCTTCTGCTGTTGTAGCCCATCCGCCTCAAGGTTGTGCGTGTTGTGGCTTCACAAATGCTTTGCTTTGCTCATACCTCGGTTGTAACGAGTGGTTATTTCAGTCAAAGTTGCTCTTCTATCAGCTTGAATCAGTCGGCCCATTCTCCTCTGACCTCTAGCATCAACAAGGCATTTTCGCCCACAGGACTGCCGCATACTGGATGTTTTTCCCTTTTCACACCATTCTTTGTCAACCCTAGAAATGGTTGTGCGTGAAAATCCCAGTAACTGAGCAGATTGTGAAATACTCAGACCGGCCCGTCTGGCACCAACATCATCTTTCCCATTCTGACATTCAGTTTGGAGTTCAGGAGATTGTCTTGACCAGGACCACACCCCTAAATGCATTGAAGCAACTGCCATGTGATTGGTTGATTAGATAATTGCATTAATGAGAAATTGAACAGGTGTTCCTAATAATCCTTTAGGTGAGTGTATATGATCAGCCACAGCATTGGCTCAAAATATTGTAAACCATCTGTAACAAGTAAAGGATGGGCATGGAGGAGGCAGGAACCGGCTGAACGGTCAACATAAAGTTTTAATATCAAACTCAGCTTAAAACCAACATAAATAAACATGTATGTTTGCATGCATCTCTCTTTCTCCAACTGGCACCTCCAGTTGCTTCTTATCTCGCTCTCCCGCTGATCAGCTGATTCAGCGCTGGCACCAACAATCAAGCCACGGTCCAAATCACAGAGATCACATTTTTCCCCATGATGTTGATGTGAACATTAACTGATGATCCTGACCCATATCTGCATAATTTTGTGCACTGCATTGCTGTCACACGATTGGCTGATTAGATAATCACATGGAAGTTTGTTGGTGCCAGACGGGCTGGTTTGACACACAACAGTCTCTAGAATTTACACCGAATGGTGACAAAAACAAAAACATCCAGTGAGCGGCAGTTCTGTGGATGGAAATACGTTGTTGATGAGAGAGGTCAACAGAGAATGGCCAGACTTGTTCAAACTAACTAAGTCTACGGTAACTCAGATAACCGCTCTGTACAATTGTGGTGAGAAGAATATCATGTGGGTTGGCACTGTTTTAGGGGGCCTACACAATTTTAGGCTGGTGGTTTTAATGCTGTGGCTGATCAGTGTTTATATGCCATCCCAAAGCTGGGTTACAATGTTCTGAGCAAATTTTACATCTATAAAACAAGTAAAGGAAAGTTTAAAACCTTAGGTCTATTTATAAGTAAAAAAACAAAAACAAAAACAGCCTGAAATGAGAAGGGAAAAAGGGATACGATAAGAATTTGAAGATTGTGACCAGGATGCAGGATGGATTTAGTCTCGCCACTCCTGCGTGATGATACCAGTTTACACATGTTTTCATCTAAAAGGGGAAAAAAGAGGTTATTACAAAGCTTAGGGGGGGACCAGAGTAATCTCTGCCAGGGACCATTAAAAATGAGCTCAAGCACTAATCTCCTACTCTGAAACATGACTTATTTATAGATATAGTTGCCATCTGGTGCTGTTCTCCTCCAACGTTTCGACACAAGATAAATATGCTCCATTAATGGCTGCTTGTCTTTGCATTGTGCTCCTAATTGCAATATATCACACCATAAATTGAACTTTTCTGAGTGGTTATGTTGGTATGATAGGTGGGTCGCAGCAAAAGAGCTCCACGTTTCTTGATGCAGAGCCAAACGACTGTGTCCCAGAGGACGTGTGGAGGGTCGTTATTGTGACAGAGAGTTGTTTTAATCATAGTGGAGGGATGTTACCTGCTCAGCGGTGCTGCCAGGAGACTCTCCATTTACTATGTGTCTCATAAATACAGCGTTAATTACACAGCCAAAGGGAGATGACTGACACCCCAGGGTGCTGTGAATCCTTTTGTACTCACAACAAGAAGCCAAACATCTTAAGGCATTTGTTTTCACTACAATTCATTAGAGTATGTGTACAAAAATTATGTGACAGAAAGTCACCACTTTCTAGCCTAATCTCGTTTTATTCCAACCGTCTCTCACCTCAGGAGTAAAGGGTGCTGAAATATATGTAACCCCTCATTTCAAAGTGTTTAAAACCGGGACGGAGAGGATCTTACAGCCCGCGTGCCTTTTATTACCTTGCGCTCCAGAGGAGAAATAGCGAAACGACCGTAAAATACACAACACGCGCGCGCGACACGTGGGATTCAGGGCGCGTAAAATGAGTCGCACGCGAGAAGAGCGGGAATTTCTGAAGAAAATAATTTGAAGTGGCAACACTTGCTCCTTGTGGCCAAAATGACCATGGGTCATTCATGCTGTGCAGCACATCTTTGTATTTTTCTTTAAAAAAAAATTCTTAAAGATGAAACTCAGTTTGTATTCTTTACACAATATCACAATTACACTTGAACATTGGATGCATTTAAAATAGTTTAACTGAAACTATACGCATTTTAATAAGTATTCAGACAAAACCTGTTTTCTTGTGAATATTGTTTCAATTGGAAATGATGTAATCATTTAATAGGTTATTATGTTCCCAATATCACTTTTGTTAATCTGCGTTCCATTCATAGTCGGATGTATGATATTCCTACTTGTCATCTCTGATCTCTGACCATGGGCGTTTTTTCCAAACAGCATTTTTGCGCACTAGAAGGGCACTTAGCCAAGGGGATGCCACTCGAAAGGTCATTCCAAACAAAAGTAAGAAAGTAAATTTTTTCTCAAAGGGCTCAGGTGGTAGAGCGGGTTATCTACTAATCGCAGGGTTGGTGGTTCGATTCCTGGCCCACATAACTTCACATGCCGAAGTGTCCTTGGGCAAGACACTGAACCCCAAGTTGCTCCCAATGGCAGGCTAGCGACTTGCATGGCAACTCTGCCGTCATTGGTGTGTGTGTGTGTGTGTGTGTGTGTGAATGGGACACAGTGTAAAGCGCTTTGAAAACCATTACGTTTAAAAAGCACTATATAAGTGCAGGCCATTTACCATGCTCCCTTCAGAGTGCCCACATCAAGAGCTCTGTCTTTTGTTGGAATTCGCCCCATAAAGGCATTACACTCCCAGATGCTCATAAGGTGACTTGTGAGGAAACAAAACTGCAACACTCATGTTAGCTTGGTAGTTTAACTGTCACCAGAGACGTCTCCTAACAACTGAATTGCTAAATAATGCTGCAACGTTAGTATGTTTGCTAAAGGTATCTGATAATCAAAAGAGAGTTCAATTTACCATGTTTTGTACTCCTGTCTTTAACGTTTGTTAAACCAGCTTTAGCCTACGGAAGAATTCATGTTTTTTGCTTTATTCATGTATTATAATGTTCTGTGGATAATTTAATTGTGTTCCATCTTTAAAATAAAAATGAAATGGTTTGATATCACAAGAAAAAGCACCATCGCAAGCAGTAAATGCTACACACAAAAAGACATTTGATGTAATTATGGGACTTATCTTGAGGTTATCCAGCATCTGCAAAGAGCATCAAAAACTATACTGCAATAGCATGCAGTATTTTCACAAAGTTTAATAGCATAAGTTACATTTAAATGTATATACTGTATGTATATATATGTTTAGCAGGGAAATTATTTTACAGCGCAAATTATGGTTACTCCAGGGATGCTTGTGCATTAGCATTAGCATCAGCATTAGACAATAGAAATGTAAGCGCAGCGTAGTTCTAGCGGGAAGACTAGCAGCTGTACATCATCACACCATTAGCTGGGTAATTCCTAGCCAATCACATGTAAGCCATTGCTTTATAAGTCTGCTCACAATCTATCACATTGCTGTTTCAGTGTGCTAACACGGCAACCTCCACCATCATATATATATATATATATTCTATGGTGCTGCAGCATCATGTTATTAGATAGAAAAAGTTACTGTTCAAAAGTCTACTCGTTGTACTGGCGGCCAGAGGTGGAAGAAACGAATTACAACTAATCTTGTAACAGTACTTGGGTACATTTTCAATATTTTTTTTCTACTATTTTAAGTATAAATAAATAATAGTACTTTTACTTGAGTTGATTAAAAATTAAATATTCAACTTCGCTACAGTTATTTTTCACCACAATTGCAAAGTTAAAAAAAATACATAATATTTTAGAATTTTTGGTGCTAAACCTATTTATAAACTCAAACTTTCTGTTCGCACAATGATGGAAGCCCGCAGGGCACAGCATCATAAACACAGCAGCTTGCATAAACTGCCACCGATGTCCTCTCTTCTCTAACTTCTTCAAGACTCTCTACCCTGTCACTATACAAGAACTGCAATGCTGTGATTTTCTGCATATTTCATTTTATTCTGGTAAGGAGCTGACATTTGAACAAGTTTAACCACTGATCAATCTTCACTTGTTTTTGAGGTAGGCAATGTTTAAATTGTCAAACATTAACACCATGTAGTTTGGCCCAACCCATAGAAACCCATAGAAACCCATAGAGGGGGCTCTGGCATGAGTGATCATGTGTATCATCACTGGCGAAAGGCCTGCTAGGTCTTCCGTGTCCGATCCAGGAGCCAGACGTGGAAGTTCCAGAGGTCTGGCCATGGGTGCCGGATCGTGCTCTACCCCTGAGTGAGAAGGTCCCAGCTCAGGGGAATACGCCAGGGAGGGGCTACTGCTACAAACATCAGGTCTGAGAACCAAGTCTGGTTGAGCCAGTATGGCGCAAACATCAGGACTTGCTCCCCATCCTCCCTGACTCTGCACAATGTCTGCGTACTTGCGCAGACCCCGAGGCCAGCTGTGCGCCAAGGCATCTGTGCTGAGGGGAGCCTCAGACAGGGAGTACCAAAGGGGCAAAAAGAGGATTCACAGAAGGCGAACAGGTCCACCTGCGCCTCCCCGAATTGCTCCCAAATTAGCTGGACTACATGAGGGTGGAGTCTCCTCTCACACCTATTGTGAGAGCGCATCTGCTGCACGATTTAGGTCGCCCAGGATGTGAGTGGATCGAGGAGATTTCAACATCTGCTGACTCCAAATGAGGAGGGGCGGGCAACATGCGGCACGCGACATGAGCATATGCCGCCCTGGTGGTTGATGTATGCCATGTTGTCTGTCCGGACCAACAGATGCTTGCCCTGAATCAATGGCCAATGCATCCGGAGTTTCACAGCTTGGAGTTGGAGTATAAGAATTATTATTGTTTTGTTCTTGTACACACACTGAATACATCATTCTATCATTCACAGTATAGGTTGGAAAAAGCATTTAAACCCATAGGCTAATGATGTCAACTAAAGCTAATTAGAGTCCGGAGTTGGTAGGAGGTGTGGGATAGAGTTACTTTGACTTACAAAAAGATCTCAAACATTTTGAGTTTGCTATTCACAAGAAGCATCTGCTGGCATGGACCATGCCTTGCAAAAAAAAAGAGATCTCAGAAGACCTACGATCAAGAATTGTTGCTTTGCATAAAGCTGGAAAGGGTTCCAAAGTTAGCTTGACGAGCTTACATATGCGTCTGTCCACTGTTAGACACATTGTTCATAAATGGAGACGATTCACTACTGTGGCTTCTCACCCTAGAAGTGACCGTCCAGGCAAGATCTGACCACAGACTGATTAATGAGGCTAAATAGAACCCTAATGACAGCTAAAGTCTTGAAGGAATTATTGAAACTGGTTAACATCTCATTTCATGAGGAAACATTAAACAGGGATTGTGACCACGGCAGGACACCATTGAGGAAGCTGCTGCTTTCCATCAAAAACATTGCCAAAGACCACCTTGACATTCCACAACACTACTGGGAAAATGTTTTGTGGACTAATGAAACTAAGGTTGAACTGTTTGGGAAGAACATGCAGCACAGCGTATGTGTACAAAATGGGCAGCGCTTAACAATATGAAAACATCATCCAATGGGAGCATCTAGATGTGGGGTTGCTTTAGTGCTTCGGGACCGCTTGCCATCATTGAGGAAAAAAAGAATTCCTGAGTTTATCTAGATATCCAACAGGATAATGTCAGGGTGGAAGTGTGCCAGCTGAAACTCAGTAGAAATGCAGAAGGACAATTACCCTAAACATCAAAGTAAATCCACTACAGAATAGCTTAAAAAATCTGCCTTTTGGAGTCGCCCAGTCAGAGCCCAGATCTTAACACAATAGAGATGCTGTGGAATGACCTCAAGAGAGCCGTTCACACCAGATATCCTAAGAATATGGCTGAGCCGAAGTAGCTCTGAGTGGAAGAATGGTCCAGAATTCCTTCAGAATGTTGTGCAGGTCTAATCCGCTGCTACTGTAAACACTTGGTTGAGGTTATTGCTGCCAAAGGAAGATCAACCAGTTATTAAATCCAAGGGTTCACTTAATTATTCCACAGCACTTTAAATGTTGAAAGATTATAAAATGAATATATATATATTTAAAAAAAAATGAAATATTATAATTGTTTGTGTATTGTAAGCTTAAGCGCATTGTTTTTGTCTATACTTGTGACAATGATGAATATCATATTTTATGAACAATAAAAGCAAAAAAACAGCTAATTCCAAAGGATTCACATACTTTTTCTTGCCTCTGTATGTTCTTGCCCTGATCCAGCACATGCATTGATCTCCCTTCCTCACTTCCCCCTTTTTGCTCTCTCTCTTTCTCTGTTTTCTCTTTCACACACACTCTCTCTCTCATTCTCTAAAAGAAATTGTAATGAGGTGCTGTCAGCTCAATCAAGGTAAACAAATCAATGGCACCTAGACTGGGAGTGCTCACAAGGTCAGCTGTCTCTCTCTCTCTCTCTCTCTTACTATTTATATTTATAAACTATCTCTACCTTACTTTTTTACCCTTTTTTTCTTTCAAAGCCCTGCCTGAGCTACTGCCTACACAGTGAAATGAGTTGAGCCTGATCCACCTGATATCCTGACCTCTCTTGTTCTCGCCACCTCACAGAGAAGGACATGACGACCTGTCAACTGTCTGCTAATTTATGACTCTGTTTGACATTTCATATGATAATTGTAATTGTCTGATTTTGCCTTAGAGGGTTATAATACTTCTCCTGAAGCTCTATATCATTTCAGATGCTCAGATTAAATGCACAAACTCATGAGATGACAGGGCAATGGTCTTCACAATCCCATCATGTCCTGCATACTGGTCCTCCTCCCACCTGCATGAAGCTGTTACAACTGTGTTTTTTTTCTTGACTTTCATTGCTTGTCTGCATACTTACCATTAAGCAGTGTTCAGAACCCATTTTACTTGCGTAATCTGATGGATTTTGAAGTGAAGAAAGATTTTCAATGACTAAAAAATTTGAAACTTGATTTTATCCATAAGAAATTATTGGATTTTGAAAACCAGGCTTGAGGTTGAACAGTTGAAAAGCAAGAAAGATTTGTGACATCCGCTGAAAATGAAATGTACATGCAGAGTAGTTCTAGCGGGAAGACTAGCAGCTGTACATCATCGCACCATTACCTGGGTAATTCCTAGCCAATCACATGTAAGCCATTGCTTTATAAGTCTGCTCACATTCTATCACATTGATGTTTCAGTGTGCTAATACGGCAACCTCCACCACCCCACCACCACCTGTTGAGTCCCGTCCTGCATGGGGATAGGCTTCTCGCCCCTGCCTCCTATCTCCTGCAGGATATGACTTTTCTGAATACAACTTCTTCGGACAGCCAGACAGGGCCTACGCCAAAGAGAGATATTCATTTTCTGTTTTATATTCATCAAATAAATATCATATTAAATTTCACTCTGCTAGTCTTCCTGATAGAAAGATGTTTCTGAGGCAAAACAATACATTACATTTTGATGAATGCACAATAAGACATGCTATAAGAAAGTATGGTTTTGATTTCATGTTAACTTTTAGATAACACTCTTTCCCTCTCTTCTTTTTTCTCTATTCATATTTGGCCATTAAGAGAAGAGCTATTTATGAATTGATGCTTATTAACAATTTAAATTTGGCAAATGGGAACTGTGAAACAAAACAGGTTGGATACCTGGTTTCATAGAGTCATGTTACTATGCCAACAATTTTGCAAATTTTTTTTTTCATGGCTCATTGTACGTACTGCACTTTCCTGGTAAAATGAACACCTAGAGGCACTTTAACAACAATGACTTTTAGTGTGAGGGAATAAATGCCTAGGTATACTTCCAATTTGACACAAACGCTCAGCGTCTGTGTACAGTCGACCGTGAGCCTGTTAAAGTATACTTTAATAAGGGGTTCTCAAACTTTTTGGGGCCACGGACCCCTTACAGGGGTGAACATTGTCCAAGGATCCCCCTCGTTATAGTAACACTGATTAAGCATGTGCTTACTACCATTTGTTCTCTTAGATGCCATTGGAACTATTTCTATTCTAAAACTTTTCAAACATAATACTTCAGACCTGCTTCATAGTGATAAACAGAAACGCATTTCAAGTTGAATCATATTAATACCACTTATATACTTTCAAACAAAGGGTCTTTTCATTCAAATTGCATTTGGACTCAACAGCATTTATACTTCAAGTAATTCATCTTAAAAACTCTTGCGCCCGTCATCGCCCCAGCACCATCCGTACAAATGGCCACACAGTTTTCCCAGCTCAGTCCCACTTCAGTCATGAAAGCATCCAGGAGTCTAAATATTTCCTCACTCGTTGTCCTTTCAAGCACCTCCTTGCAGAACAGAAAGTCCTCCAAAATCTTCCCTTTCCATGGATAGTGGACCAAAACAATCAACTGAGCTGCACTGGCAATGTCTGTTGATTCGTCCAACTGAATAGAACATTTCTTACAGGAACCAGTAACTGTAACTGAATGACAGCATGGTGTCATTTGAGAGAGGTATAAATTTCAGTTTATTAGCTGCCTCTGTACCAAGCAGAACTTCACACATTTCATCTGCTGCTGGAAGCATGAGTTCTTGTGCAGTTGTGTTTGGCTTCTTACTTTTAGCAATCCGTTGAGCCACCAAATAAGAAGCATTCTGTGCTTTCTCTGAAGTTGTGGCCAGGTTCACCATCCATTTTTTCTGGTGGATGTATTCCTAAATATTTTGATGGAAATTATTTTTATTTTGCCATTATATTCTGGGTGCTTTAATCAGACACTTTAGCTTGGTAGGCTTCATGGCTTCGTTCGATAGCACCTGAAGACACATGATGCAATTAAAACCAAACATATATTATTGTTTTAACATTTATATTTTGACATTATATTTTCATTTGTGTAAGTCCACTTGACGAAGTGGACTTACACAAATTTCTCTCCATGTTCGCCAGTTAGCTGGGTAATAAGTCAAGGTAAGCAGCAGCAGGAACGATTTGTTGCACCCTGAGAGAAGAGAGGGTTTTTTTTCTAAATTAAGTGAGTGATTCATGACAGATTAATGTGATATGTCGCAATCATATCAGAGTTTTTATTGACCTAAAGTTAACGTGGGTGGGAGTAATGGACAAAATATGCTTTTTTTATTGGCGCAAATTATTTAGCTGACACCCTGGCTATGGGTCACAGGCTGTGCCTGCATACACTGGCGGTTGACGCATGCATGCTATGACTGCTTTCAGACATCTGACTTCCTCTTCACTAGTTTAGACTCATAAAGATATCTTTATATTGATTCAGACTAAAGTTATACAAATGCAGGTCTCTCCATACATCCTCATTTGCACGTTCTTGACTTGCACATCCACTGTTGTTGTTTTTATATTCATATCCTGATGTTTAGCTGCGATTACATCTTCTTCTAGCACTTCTTCGTGACAGCTGTTATGTTTCCCACTAACATAACATGTTTAGAACACTTGGGGTAAACCACATTCAAATAACACAGCCAACATTCAGGGATTCTTCTTCTTCTTCTTCTGAACCTCTTTATTAAGGAACACAACTAATAATTACAAGTGGCAGTGCCCCCATAGGCACAATGGGGGAATAGCAGTATTACATACATAACAACAGCAACAGCCACACAGAGGAATTTCAGCTTGAAACTACAGCTATACGTGTAATTAACCATATAAGATCATTTTGGAAAATTTCGTCACAGTCACGTACTTTTCATGGGATCAGGTTGGGTTTTGGGAGGCTCTAATTCACTCTGACTTTGAACACGAAATACCATCATCCTAACCTATTTTAAAATGAGGACATGAAATTCAGCACTACATCTGCTATATTAATTAAAATCAAATCAAATGAATCTCTCTGCTCATACATTCAATTATTCTTGGCACATGGACATTGACATGGAGTTTCTCCTCTCATGATGGGCTGAGAAATAGCCGGCTCTTAATTAAATTACAAAAACGGAGGTTTTCTCCAGTAGTCTCTCCAAAATCTCAACCTTTCACAAGTCAGCCTAACCAGAGCAGAGGTGACTCAAAATGCAATTAACATATTTCTCTCATTGTAAGCATTAAATGAGGGCTTGAGGGGACACCTGCATGTCTTGGCCTGTCAGGATTTCTGAGCAATGGAATAAAGACGGAGAAATCCACACTTCCATCAAACCCCAGAGGGTGTTGGGGAAAGGAGGGTGATAGAAGAGTGTGAGGAGTGAAGAGGAGAATGAGATGGAGAGATGGAGGGAGAGTGAGAATTCGAAAGTTGTGGCTGTCAAAACTCCCCGTCAGGCTGCAGATGGTGAGATGCCTCTTTCGTGCGAATTCCAGTGAATATTGAGTGAAATTTGTGAGGAACTTTCTGTAGTTGCCACAGTGAACTAGCCCAAAGAAAGAACATCTCTGTTGTGAAGGACATGCATAAAAATGGGCCCAGAAACTGCTAAAACTGCGTCAAATCTACGTTCATTGCTTTTTTGTTTTGGGCTGCATCAAGATTACATGTGGACGTGGCATTTTGAAAAAAAAACTTTCAGGCTAAATTGAATCTGTGTAAAATGTACTTTAATTTCAAGGAGTTTCACACATGATTTTAGGTTGTCGGTGGTTTGACAACAGGTTGAAAACAATGGTTGGCATACCAGTCAAATCTGACTAAATAAATATGCCACTGGAATACTTAATAATAAGTGATTATCTTTTGTGTCATCGGAAATGAGAATCTCTCTCAATATTTTCCCTACAGAAATATCTACAGTAATAGTTAGCATCAATTTCAGAAATGCAAAACATTTCTGAACTAAGTCTTTTAGGTCTTTATAAGGGCTGTTGTTTGGATAAGATTGGCTCAAAATTAGTTTAAAACCTTGCTTTTTAAAAAGGAACAGTCTGAAGCAATTATAAATACTACATGCTTCTGGCCCAAGTTGACTCTGCTCTCAGCATAAAAGCTCATGACTGAATTCTTGTCATGTCCTAAGACGACAGCAGCTGATCTTGAACCATTTCGGCAATTTCTGAAGAAGTATAGTGGATAACTGCATGAGTGGGATGCGTTCAGACTTAAAATAGTAATGATGGTTTGCTTGAGAGGGTTATTAACAGAGTTTATAGAGACAGAGAATTCTGGATGAAGTGCTTCCTCCTCCTCCAGAACTCCATGAACTGCTCGCTGTGTGGGAGGCAGGTAGGAGGGAGGGCCTGTGCCTCAGCCTCAACTCCTTCCTCTTTCTCTACTTCTTCCTGCATCTTCTCTCCAAGGAATCTTCCAGCGTGAGCATGGGGGTGTTTTGATGGTGAGAGTACAAAGAAATATTGCATTCTTCTGTGACAAGTCCTGTTGAATGTTTCCACCTTTCTCGTAGAAAAAGCTGTGCAATGCATCACTTCTGTTGGACTCCTTGATATGGACGCTGCTGTAATGCTGCCATTATGCGGTTTGTGTTGTCACAGGCTCCTTTTCTGATAGGCTAAAAGAGTTTGCACACTGTTTATATGCAAGAGCAAACATGACATTTTTGTCTATGTACTCAAACAGGCAATAGGTTTATTTATGTCTCAGTCAGGACAGTCTCAATATGGAAATGTCATTCTCGTGACTTTTATTCTGTACCAATAAAAAAACTTGCTCGTGACATGCTCACCTTAGTTAGCAGTCTGCAAAGCATACACAAGTTTAAGCCTTAGAAACCCAGTGTAGCAGAATTTCAACATGTTTAAAGCATATAAATAATAACATTCGAATGACACTTGAATGATAGGCTCACCTATATTTTCACACTATCCAATTTCATTAGCTTCTGCTGTAGCTCAACGCATACAGTGTTAGACTTTTGAATCGGGGGTCATGCTTCAAGACCAGTCAAGGATGCAAGCTGACACATGAGACAATAATGTCACAGAAGCAACACAAGATGACGTGGTTGGTTCAGAAAAGGTGTTTTTTCATTTCTCGTTTTGTTTTTTGACTATGGGTTACATTTACATTTATGCATTTGGCAGACGCCATTTTTAACAAAGAGTGTATGGTCAAGTGCTTAGAAAAAAGATGTGTCTTTTGCCTTTTTTGAAGACAGGGAGGAAGTCTGCTTCATGGATGGAGTTGGGATGGTTGTTCCACCAACATGTTACTGTGAAGCTGCAAGTCCAGGAACGTGATTTGGTGCCTCTTTGTGTTGGTACAACAAGGCGCCTCTCATTAGCCGACCGCAGGTTTCTGGTGAGAATGTAGTTATGCAGGAATGATTTTAGGTATGCTGGAGCAAACCCAGTAACTGTTCTGTATGCCAGCATCAGAGCCTTGACCTTGATATGTGCAGCAACCGGCAGCTTGTGTAGAGAGACAAGGAGGGGTGTAACATGCGCTGTCTTAGGTTTGTTGAAGACCAGATGTGCTGCTGCATTCTGGGTCATTTTCAGAGGCATAATTGTGCATGCAGGAAGGCCGGCTAAGAGAAAATTAAAGTAGTCCAGTCTAGATTTGATAAGAGACTGAACAAGGAGTTGTGTGGCATGTTCAGAGAGGAAGGGTCTTATCTTCTTAATGGTATAGAGAGTAAATCTACATGATTGGGCTGTTTTTGAGATGTGGTTGGTAAAAGTGAGTTGGTTGTTGATGGATAACCTTAGATTTCTGACCTTTTTGGAAGGTGTTATAGATGAACCCAGAGACATTGCAACGGGGTAGGCAAACCAGGCAATTGCCTGGGGCCCCGAGCTGGAAGTGGGCCCCGTGAAGGACGGCTGATTACATTTGACCACAGCAACAACAACATGGAACCCCCTTAAATTCTTTGATGGTACAAGACACTGCAATGACACATCCGGAACGCCCCTAAAGGGGCCCCCATGCTACAAGCTTTCTGTCAGAAGTTTCGTAGTTTCAGAGCGGCATTTAAATGATGGACCATGAAGCGGATTTACTCGTCCGGGCATATAAAAAGGAAACGAAAGCAAGAGGAAGAAGAAAAGAAACAATGAGACACCGGTAAGTGAGAATCTGTTAACACTGAATGAAGGAGTAATGTCAAGGGGTGTAATTTGTCCCACCACGCATCAGAAAATTTGGTTGTCATGTGTCAGTTCAACTCTAACAACAGCTAGTTAATCAGTAGAGCTTACTCTGTCTAGAAACGTGTGATGCATAAAACATAGCTAGTGTTTACTTTGTCAGTAGACTAGGTTAGCTTGTTCTGTCGAAACTGTCACAGTAACAGATATAATATCTTCCAAAGATGTTACTAATGAATATTTGGAAGATATTATATCTGTTACTGTGACAGTTTCAACAGAACAAGCTAAACAATTTATTTTATATATCTCATTGTATTTTCTTGTAAAAATGTTACAGTAAACAAAATGTTAACATAAGCTAAAGTGTTGTTGTTGCCATTAGCTGTTTGTGAATTATTTCATACAGGTCTTAACCGTTTGGTGTTTGTGGACTGTGCTTGCATGACCAAATACAATTGTGCTCTTTTCTTTTTTCTGAAGGTGCTTTGCTTAAATTTGTTTGTCCGTCTCAACAAGATGCCTCAACAGATGAAGGTAAAATGAAGTTATTCTAAGTTGACCTTGACTTGCTCTCCACTATACATATATTATTAGATTATTTGATTAAATATGGCCACACAGATATTTGTCTTTAAACAATTACTTACTTCTTATCCGTATACGTTTTATTTTTATACTCATTTATATATTACAAGTATTTTTTTTTCTCCAGCAATATCAACTTCAGATCATGAGGAGGACCTTGAGGAAGACATGGCCAGTACATCCAGTGGCATTACAGGGGGTCACACCAATCCTTACCACCACCTCCTTCTCACCACCTCCAGACTTCACCACAGCAACTCCAAGCTCTGATCAATAATGTGCACTACGGTTTTGTAAGCAAATATTTTTGTATTGTTTGTGTATTTGGAGTTATTTATATTATGTATGCAAAGTTTGCCTTTATTTATATTTTATTTCCATTGAAAATAAAGCATTTTATGGAAAATAAAAGATTTGTTTGTATAATAATCTATGTGCATGGATTAATGGTTAATGTGCCTTATGGGGGGCACATTATTTTTGTGTAATTTAACAAATTACTATTTGTTAAATTTATGGTAAAGTTTTAGGTGAAGGAAGGTCAATTTTACTCATTAAAACCTCCATCTAATATTCAACTTTAAAAATTGTCTGATTACGACACAGTTTCACTTGCTTTTTGCTTGCTTTTTACTCCCACAGAAAGTAAACAATCCAATGAACAATGTTATGACAATTTCTCCAAAGTTTAACCCCCTAAACCATGATTTTAACAGTAAAATAACTTCTGTGTATCACAGAAGAAAGAAAACAGCAGTGTTTGGAAGGAGTCGAGGGAAGCGCATTACAGGTTATTGACATACAGAAGTCAATTTTATTGCATAAATAAATATAGAATGAGTAACCAGATTTGTTCACTCACATTTCTATTCTTAAATTGTGGTATAGGAGGCTAGTTAGAATTTTATGCCTGCATTGTATCGATATGAAATTATGTTTGTTGATTGGTCTCTATGTTGTACCTTTTTGTACTAGTCATACGATATACAGTCCGATTTGGCCATCTCTTATGAAGTATTACAAGTTGTCATGAGACTATTAAGGTTTTATATTGTGACTCTGTAGTGCTATCATATCTGGAGACCAATAACAATGCAAACCGGTGAAGAGTGTTCACGAAACCAATTTGACGACAATCATTGTTTTCTTCTTTATAGTTTTGTTTTTCTTTTCAGGATATTTGTCATGTAAGGAATCCAATGCAGTTTTTTGCATTAATTAACCTAATCAAGGTGACATGAACAAAGTGTGTAAATAGATACAATAAAAAACTTTAGGTACATGTGGCACGGTGGAGGGCGGGACCGGCGTGTGATTACGCACGCCCGGTCCCGTATTAGGCTGATTAAGCCGTCAAGAGGGATAAAGGCCTCTCGCAGACGGCGATCGAGAGAGAGAGCTCAATTACAGACATGTCCGTTATCTTATGTGTTTGTCTTTTGAGTTTTCCATTAAACCTTTAAGTTATACGTCAAGCCGGTTTTTCGCCTCTTCCTTGCCCATGAATTTGATCTGTGTTACAGTACATAATCTCTATGTACCTAAAGATTAGGTAATAATGCATTTAAGGTAATGAATTTAGCTAAATGCTAAACCTTACAGTGGATGCAAATGGAAATAGTTTTTTTATTATTAGTAGTAGTATTCATTACCAGCAAAGAACATGCTTTAAATAGAAGTTAATTGGGGTTGAAATTGATTGATATCAGATTCAGAGTGCAAACTTGTGGACATGCTGTATTAAGACAAAAAAATAACAAATCTCATTAAATGTCTGGATTTTTTGTCTTTGGTTTCAGTTTTGTTCACACATATTTTACTCCATGCCTTTACCCAACTGAAATGTCCAGAGGCATATTAAAGAAAAGAGAGAATGAGAGAAAAAATTATTATGGAAATCCCATTAAAATACCTAAGCCAAATGATCTTAATCAGATCAGACTGATAATTATATTTATTTCGATATTACGACCAAAACAAATTGGTTTTCCTTTCACAAGATAAGGTTCCAAGTCTTAATATGTAGAAAAAACTCATGGCTGGTTTATAAAGCAATACATCTTAGGCGTACGCTGCAATAATATATATATATATATATATTTAAGCTCATCTTCAATTCAGGCTATTCTCCTCACATCTATGGAGCCAAGGGCTTATTATATACATTTAGAGTAGAGGAGGAAACTGGATCCTATTAATTGCATCTAATTTGAGTGAGCAGTAATATGGAATGGATATCTAGTGGCCTTTTATGTAATTATGTTCTGTCCTCCTCAATGACCACAGTGTCCTGAGTCAAAGTCAGAATGATTCACCTACAGGTAATGAGAATCTAGAGACCATCAATATCTATGGATGGATGGATGGATGGATGGATGGATGGATGATTGGGTAAAAGTATGGATGGATGGATGGATGGATGGATGGTTGGATGGATGGATGGATGGATGGATGGATGGATGGATGGATGGATGGATGGATGATTGGGTAAAAGTATGGATGGATGGATGGATGGATGGATGGTTGGATGGATGGATGGATGGATGGATGGATGGATGGATGGATGGATGGATGGTTGGCTGGATGGATGGATGATAGGGTAAATGTATGGATGGATGGATGGATGAGTAAATGATTGTTTGAAATGATGTATGTATGGATGGATTTATGGATGGATGGATGGATGGATGGATGGATGAATGGATGTAAGGATGTATGGATGGATTGATGGATGATTGGGTAAATGATTGTTTGAAATTATGTATGTATGTATGAATGGATGGATGGATGGATGGATGGATGGATGGATGGATGATTGGGTAAAAGTATGGATGGATGGATGGATGGATGGATGGATGGATGGATGGATGGATGGATGATTGGGTAAAAGTATGGATGGATGGATGGATGGATGGATGGTTGGATGGATGGATGGATGGATGGATGGATGGATGGATGGATGGATGGATGGTTGGCTGGATGGATGGATGATAGGGTAAATGTATGGATGGATGGATGGATGAGTAAATGATTGTTTGAAATGATGTATGTATGGATGGATTTATGGATGGATGGATGGATGGATGGATGGATGAATGGATGTAAGGATGTATGGATGGATTGATGGATGATTGGGTAAATGATTGTTTGAAATTATGTATGTATGTATGAATGGATGGATGGATGGATGGATGGATGGATGGATGGATGATTGGGTAAAAGTGTGTATGGGTGGATTGATGGATGAATGGATGGCTGGATGATGGATGAGTAAATTATTGTTAGAAATTATGTATGTGTGGATGGATGTATGAATGTGTGGATGTATGAATGTATGGATGGATGGATGTAAGGATGGATGGATGGATGATTGGGTAAATGATTGTTTGAAATTATGTATGTATGGTTGGATGTAAGGATGGATGGATAGATGGATGGCTGAATGGGTAAAAGTATGGATGGGTGGATGAATGGATGAGTAAATGATTGTTTGAAATTATGTATGTATTTATGTATGTATATATGTATGAATGAATGGATGGATGGATGATTGGGCAAAAGTATGGATGGATTGATGGATTCAGTTCAGATCAACTTCAATCACTTTAATTTTCTAAGAGTCTTGAGTTAGTAAAAGACAGAGAGAATGCTGTCTATCTCACTGTGTGTGTGCGCGTGTGTGCGTGCATGCGTGCGCATTCGTGTGTGTGTGTGTGTGTGTGTGTGTGTGTGTGTGTGTGTGGACTATGACCAGATGAATGAAAAAGCGACTGCAGACTGTTGATCTGACCTCTGACTTTTTCTTGTGTGCTGTGCGAAACTCATCAATAATGAGAAGCTGTGATTTCAACTACTGAACAGAACAGTGAGAGTAGATACAGACAGAGAGAGACAGGGGTGTTAAACACTAAAACAAAGTGAACTCACAAGACCTCAGTTTGGACTTGACCTCTAATAAGAATCAAATAATATAACAACTAATTTTAATAACAAATGAAACTAAAAATGTCATCTTAATGGGATCTGATTTTATCAACTGAAAATAATCATGACACCATTTCGTAAAGAGCAACTGCAAAAATGGCTCAGAAAAGTGAAGTTAGTGCTGAAAAAAAGCATCATTTGTTGGTTTGATATTTTGTTATTTAATGCAATGATATTCATACTTTTCTAAGTGTGACTTAAGAGTCCAAATACTTTGGGGCCACTGCACTTGCAATCAAACAGAGAGAGAAAGAGATGCTTCTTTCTTCTATTTTAGTATCTTGACATGATGTGGAACATTTTCCACATTGTCCTCCTCATTTCTACATCTTTTGCAGGTTAGTGAAGTCTTGTTTTTTTTTTCTGAAAGCTCACTCTGTAATCACAGTCAGTTGAGGGTTTTGCTCTAATTGGTTACATCAAGTGTGATGTTAAATGTGGCATTTTGAAGTGAGGTGTGCTATTACTTTTTTAAGCAACTGTACTCCTAGTGGACAATAAAGCGGTAAAATAATCCTATAGACTTCCATTGAAGGAGGGAGTCGAGCCATATCTAGGAACCAGATCATATCACAGAGACTTGGTGGGCTGACTTGGGCTAGTAAGTATAATTTCACCAATAATTTGGATGGTGCAAACATGCAGCCATAAGTTGACCTTAATATACTCTACCCTGTGCTTTGCCTGAACTTTGACCTTTTGCATGTAGTGAAGGATATACTAATGCAGCAATGCATATAGAACAAAAAGCATTAAAATGGAATAAAAGGAAAAGCCATTTAGCAAATATGCTTAAATTTTGTCCAGATACATGCTGAGTAATTGGTGGCTGTGGTGAGGTCATGGGGTTAAGGAAAAAGTATGACACATGGACTCCAAAGGCAGGAAGAGAGGATTTAGATACGCATATACTCATATGTGCCATACATTTTCATACACAGTGGTCTCACAGAAGGAGGTAACACAGACTTTTCATCCATCTGATGTCAAATAACTGTAGGCATATACACCCACAACTCAAACAACACACACAAACACTTTAAAATATAAAAATAATGTGCCACTAAATGTTGCACACAGTGAGAATGTGCAAGTGAATGATGTAGTCAGTAATGTAAAAGTATTCCTGTTTGAACATTCAAGAATGAATGAAACAACACAAAAGAACTGTGAAAATGAAGAAAAAATAAACAACAAACCAAACCCCATGCTGGATTTGATTCTAAAGCTAAATTAAGAAATCTATGAGAAGCTGTTGAGAAGCAAGATAATACCCCTTAAAACACTGTAGGGTGTGCATTTATCAGAAATAGATGGCTGATGTTTCATAAAAGACATGAAGCTGATCAAGCATTAACCAAACATAAAATGCAGAGATCCAAAAAGGTCTTGGCATACTGAGTTAAGCAAGCATACTACAAACTGAATACCATCTTTCTAAGATAATCCCATTTGGCAAAATTCTAAGGGGCTGTTCACAACTAATGCATTTTTGCATCAATTTGCAAATATTTTTAAACATTTGCTAGATGTATGAATTCGACCACTGTACCATCTCACTGTTTTTTCTGCATCTCGTGCAGGAGCACTGCATTTTTAAGATGGATTCAAGAATATCAACTTTTAAAAACGTGTCTCGATACACCTGTACTCTGTTCCATTTGCTGCGTGTCTAGCTTTTGTAATCAGAGACAGTTTAGCTGTGCCTGACTAAATGTATTCAAATGAATGGGAGAAACTGGAACGCCTTAGGGGTATGTAGAAAAGGCAAAAAAAAAACAATCAACTTTTTGATCGACATCGCCAGTTAGTTTATAACAATTTATAACAACATTATTGTCTGAATTTATTTGCTGATTTTATGTTATTTGATTGTAATTTTGACCAACCGTTTTGGAGATTTTAGTCATTCCCCATTGAAGTAGATAGGAGTTGTACTTGGACATATGGATAATAGCTGCCCGGAAGCGTTTCTAAGATGGCCGTCGAGTGGATTGAATTGCATTAAAGGGAAAGCCCCTAAGGTCGCATCGCATGTAGTCTATACTTGGCAAAGAATGCCATCCCTTACCGAAATTGAGAGTTCTGGCAAAATTGCTGCAGACTTGCCACAAATTTGCCACAAATTAACCACTCATTATTTTGACATGCAAAAGAGCTTTGCAGAAATCCCTTCATTGTCACCAAAGGTTTGGTACAGGTTCACCAATACTGGGGAAGAGCTGCAAGCTTCTGACAAAATTTTGCGGCGAATCGCAGGCTAATTTGCAAGTGAAAATAATGAGTGGAACATTACAAGGGATTTTTTGTAAGGTATCCAATAATGTATTTCAGTATTCTCAGTGATTGTCCAAAAGGAAAATTTATTCTAAATATAATTATAATACCGATTTTTGTGTGTTCTATGTAGATCTACTGCTTTTTAGATTATTGCATAGTTAGCTTAGCAACATGCTAACATCAAACTCTAATGATATACATTTTGAGTTGAGTTTCCCATGCGGTTTCCATGAGGAGTGCTTTTAGTATGACACACTCAGTTCCTGCCTATGTGGTGAGTGTTCCAAATCAGTATCTTATTAAGTTTAGTTTCATTAAGGATGCTGTCTTAAGCCCCGTTTACACTGCTAATGATACTCAGCGAGAGAAGAGCAACTTCCGGTGACATTAGCGACAGAAACCGTTGGTGACAAGATGTGGGTTTTGTGGGCAACACAACAAAGTTGAGAAAAGTAAAAAAAATTCAAATGACGAGCGGCATTCTTAAGCGAATACCAACGAAAGTGAAGAGAGCAGAGCTCATGTCTAGCATGGGTGTAAAGTAACAAATTACAAATACATTACTGTAATGAAGATTTTTTTTCCCATGAATTGCACCTTTTTAAGTAGTTTACAAATTGTATAATTTTACAATTTGAGAGTTCATTTTAAGTGTGGTAACTGTACTTTTACTGTGCTATTTTTCCACCGTCTGTGTTCACTACTTCCCTATCCTGAATTTATTTTTATCTATCAACATGATTGGCTAGGGAGAGTCTCGTGACTCCCGTCAAATCAAATCACTCACTTGAACAGCAGCTTTGGATCTGGCACCAACTGTGGAGAATGCCTCAAGCACAGTTCAACACCTGAACATCTCGGCCGGACCTGAAAGGGCTTTTTAGAGTGAAAAAGGCCAATTGCATGATTGTGTCATGTCAGTTTAACTTGCTCAAGCCAGATATCAGCATTAATCCTAATCTAATTTGAGGAAATGTATTAAGGTAAATTTCATATTTCTGCTTACTAGATTCTGTGTGACTATAATGTAGCCTCTAAATTATCTATTTATCACTGAGATTATTGGGTTGATGTGAGAGATTAACGCAATGCTGGGCTGGGCGATAAAACAAACTTGATGTTTATCTGAAAAATAAAAAAGAGAGATCGATATCGATGATAAACATTTGAGTAATTTTATACACTTAGCCTATGTTCTACATCTAGAACAGGGGTGTTCATTACATCAATCGTGATAGCAAGACAACCACTGGTTGGTTGATCTAGATAAAATATAAAAGATTTACTTTTTATTTCCTCATGTCTGTATAGCTGTGTGCTGTTTGATTGACAGTTGGCTGTCGGCTAATGTTTGAGCGCTATTGCTGGTTCGCAAAGGTATACTTCATAATTACACCTAATGCATAATGCAGCATAAAAGTAATCCATGTGACTCCAGTGGTGAAATCCATGACTTCAGAAGTGATTTGATAGGTTTGGGTGAGAAAAAAAACAAAATCTAAGTAAATTTTTGCTAGAAATTCTCCTCCCTGCTCAGTTGATGGCGATATGCATGAAGAATGTGAACCACCAAAAACAAAAGAAGAAGAAAGTGAAACTTAAAGTTGAGATTGACTGAGCAAGGAGGAGAATTTATAGAAAGAATTGACTTAAATATTGATCTATTTCTCACCTAACCTATCATATCACTTCTGAAGACATGGATTTAACCACTGGAGTCACATGGATTAAGCTACCTTTATGCTGATTTATTTGATTTTTGGAGTTTCGAAATTTTGGCACCCATTCACTTGCATTGTATGGACCTAAAGAGCTGATATATTCTTCTAAAAATCTTAATTTGTGTTCTGATGAAGAAAGAAAGTCATAAACATCCGGGATGGCATAAGGGTGACTACATGATGAGAAAATGTTCATTTTTTGTGAATTATTCCTTTGAAGCCTGATGTGGCCCCTGTACCAAACCACTGCTCTACCCCATCTATTGTGCGGGACATAACACACCAAGTGACCCTGATTTTTTATTTTTTGCATTCGTTGCATTGTTTTGAACGTGTTTTATGTGTAACAGTAACCAAGAAGTTATAATGTTGTGAGCGATTTCACTGTCTGTAACATGCATGGATGTAATGAAAAAAGGATGCATGGAAAATCTTGCCAGAAACTGTCATCATTCTGAGTGAGTTTGCTTCATATGTTGATAGAGCATTAATCTTGTTCATGATCTGATGTATTGAGCATTGCTGCAGTTTATAGAAAAACACTCTCCCTAGCAGAATGATAATTTTTAGAGGCAAGAGAACTGATTCCTTGTCAAATTAGAATGATATCTTAGTTTTACCTGCAGAACAATTTATCTGTGATCAGATTTTCTCAAGTTATTGCCAGTTGTGCAGTCCACCAATAACGTAAAACGACAGCAGTAGGAACTCCCACTAGCGCCGAGGGATGCACCGATACCACTTTTTCTCAACCCTGATTCCGAAATCGGAAATCTCAGTATCGGCAGTATCAGTATTTATATTTCAATATAAATGTATAGCTTATTAAGAAACACTTTATTATTAACTAGTATACTGGATAACGTAGCAGCAAAATTAACAGTAATTCCTGTCTTTAAGTCTTTTCTATGTCTTTCGTTCAAAATGACGATGTTTGAAAATGTTGTCTAAAACCGCATATTTTGGAAAATGATGATTTTATATTTTAAAACAGAGCCAAACCCTGTTGGACAATCTAGTTTAGGATGTTTGTTGTGTTTTTGAATGTGGTATCCTGTCTAAGGTGGTCAATTTACTAGTCATTAGCCATTCCAAGCACGTTATTAGCTGGTCCAAGCTGGTCATTAGCTTGTTTAAGATGGTAATTAGCTCGTCCAACTGGTAGACCATCTACCAGCAGGTCTTACCATCTTAAGGTGGTTAAACTGGTTTCTGGAACAACGTGGATGATCAACCAGCTAATGACCAGATTAGACTAGCTACCAACAAACTTCCATGTTCCAAAAAATAAATATATAAAAAAAAACAGCTTCAAGCTTAAACTGTATTTTCCAGCAGGTGTTGGTAAATCTGAGAACTGGTTATATGACATTTAGATAAAAAGTATTAACTGTCTGTTTGTGTGACATGTGATTATTTCATCAATGTGCCGAAACATTCCACAGAGAAACAGTGATCACACAGTTTGGCTCCAGGGCTGAAAATATCTCATTAAACGTGTGGACCACTTGGCATGCTGAAATGAAGACTGTCAAATCAATATTGTGATATGACAGCAATAGAAAAATCATTACGGATGATCGTCATGAACGTGATAAAAATCACACGTGCGACCACACAAAAAAACTAAAAGAAATATATACACACTAGAACCATCAAACCACCTTACACTTAAAAAATAAAATAAAATACCACGGTCCTACCATGTTTTTAGACATTTACCACAGTGCTTCTGTTGTATTCTTAGAAGTACCTTTGGAATGCAATGTATATGCCATGAATACCATAGAATATATCAACGAATCATCCATATTACATCTGATACCATCTCTGTTTTCTACAGCTTTCTTCTTTGTAAAGGAAGTGCTGCCATCTATACAGTCCTGCCTGTTTTAAAAATGAGTGGGTGAGAACTTCTAGCCTGATAACTGTATCTCATTCTTGTACGTCAAAATAACCCCAGGATGTGATTAAAATCACACGGCATGGGCTCCAACAACCTGTCCATATACAAGGTTAAAGGGATCTTTACCACTGTTACTGTCACATACACACACACACACACACACCGTGAGGGCAAGTTGCTGAGATGAAGAGTGCAGGAGCTATTGATTGCTGATATGGATCATCTCTCTGTACTATTCCACGACTCCTGCTCTGTTTCTTCCACTCAATCTATCACCTCTCCACACTGTCTCCATAAAAATGCTGCAGTCTGTCAATGATATACAGAACTCTCAATCGCACCCCATGAATGGACTGAAGGAGTTATCTGGATGGAATCAGCTAAATTTAAGAGAAGGAAGTGTGCTGAGCATAAGAGTTACTGGTGTTTAGTAATCAGTAAAATGTCTAGGAATAGAATCAGAACATGCAAAAGATGCCAGATTCAGACCTGCATCACCCACATGAGCACCAGAGCTTAAAGTGTCAAGAGCATTTGTGCTAACCACTACGCCACACCTCCAACATCACATGATAGCTCTAACTTATTTTACAGAATTTTGACATTGTAATCTGTGTTACTTTCACAGGGCTGTGAAAAAAATACTCAACAGCTTGTTGAATCTCACAAAGTCTTTCACACAAAGAAATGTGTGTGTGTGTGTGTGTGTGTGTGTGTGTGTGTGTGTGTGTGTGTGAGAGAGAGAGAGTATGTATTTATCACTTTGTGCGGAACAAATTTCCCCATAGAGATAGTAAAACCCGACATTTTTGACCTTGTGGGGACATTTTGTCGGTCCCCATGAGGAAAACAGCTTATAAATCATACTAAATTATGTTTTTTGAAAATGTAAAAATATAGAAAGTTTTCTGTTAGGATTAGGTTTAGGGGTAGGGGACAGAATATAAAGTTTGTACAGTATAAAAACCATTATGTCTATGGAATGTCCCCATAAAACATGGAAACACAACATTAGCTTTCTCAGTGGAAATACAGCGTCCAAGCGGGGGAATTTCTCCTTATTTTGCTGCGCAAGAGTCGATCACTATAGAAACTGTTATGTCCTCTGCATTTTAAACAGCACACATTGTGTAATTAATCAGTCTGTTGAGTCTCTCAGCTGTGATGAGCCCTAATGCTGAAGTTGTTCTTTAAAGCCGTTTAAAGCTATTTCCTAGCTTTAGTAGTAACACAAGTGATCACGAAGAGCTGTTTTATGCAGACACTGGGTGATGCGGATTCACTTCACGTCATCTAACTGGCTCATAGTACACACAAAAATTATCTTTTGCCAGCACCTGCTGGAAAACATATGTAATGTCAAAAGTGTGTGTGTGTGCGTGTGTGTGCGTGTGCATGTGTGTGTGCATGAGGAATAGCAGGTTGGGCAGTTGTTGTGGCTAAAGGTCATTGAGTGGGATTTGTTAGTGAGGAAAACCTTGGCATTTATTACCCGCCACTTCAAATAGCTGTGTTCAGAATACACACACACAAACACACACACACATACATATACAGCTCTCCCAGACTTCACTGGTCGTAAGAGTGAACTCTAATAGAGGTCGCGGCTTCACTTTGATGCTGGTAGAAACCAGCAGAGTCCATTATCGTAGCAGCCTTTCATCCTGGCTATGGTGGCGTGCAATACTCAGAGTGAAAAGGAAGAGAACAACCTACCTGCTTATCTGTCCTTGTGTCATTTCTGTCCTCTTAAAGCTTTCCATCTCCCCGTAGTACCCACATCATCCACTAGAGATCTCTAGACTAACAGACACTCTTCTGAGCAAGATTGGATCTTAGGGTAGATGTCATATTTAAAGGGATAGTTTACTCAAAAATGAAAATTCTGGGATCATTTACTCACTCACTCTCAATAATAGTGTATTTTGGACTCATGGAAATGGAGATTTTAACAATATTGTTTTATGTGAATAAACGAAGGTACATTTCTAGTTTCAACATTATTTGTAGTTCAGACCTTTGTTTTGTTGGACAAGAAAAATGGTCCGACTTTATATTAGGCTTCTTTAACTACTATGTACTTTTTTATCATTGAATATGGGTAAAAAAAAATACGATTTATGCCTGGGCCCATGAAAGCCCCATATCTTTATAATTTAACTAAATAGAGCCTTAAATATGAAGATACTGAAGGGAAGTTTGTTCTGAATCAGAATCTAAAAGGATATTAAGATATTGTAGAGCGGAAGAGGGTGGGGCCGGGCTGGAACAATGCACGCCCAGTTCCCATTCAGCCTGATGGGGGCGTGCGAGGGATAAAGGCGGCGGCGACGACGGTTCGAGAGAGAGCGAATGACACAGAGCTGCTCCATGAACTAGTATTTTGTTTGAATATTCTTAAAAACAATATATATTTACTTGACAAGCAAAATGGCATAATATATTAAGTCTTATTCTCAAAGACATCTGAAAAATTTTCCCTTTATGCTTACAACAAGAAAAAACATCTGCCAGTTGGGTAAAAAAAAAATAATAAACCTGTTTTCCCATTGAAATGTGTTTATTTTTCTTAACCCATTTGAAAATAGGTTTTCCTTGTTTTAGGCATAAACCTCATTACAGGGTTAGTTCACCCAAAAATGTTAATTATCCCATAAGTTACTGACCCTCAAGCCATCCTAGGTGTATATGACTTTCTTCTTTCAGCCAAACACAATCAGAGTTAAATTAAAAAATATCCTGGTTTGGAAATCTGGTTTGGTTTTGAAAAAAGTGCATCATCCATCAAAAAAGTAATCTATATTGCTCCAGGTGGTTAATAAAGGCCTTCTGAAGCGAAGTGTTTTTGAAAGAAAAATATCCATATTTATAACTTTATAAAATATAATCACTGGCTTCTGTTAACGGCCATTCGTGCGTTCACAAGAGAGTCGAGTTCCGGCATATTATGTAGCGTAAGCTCTGGTGAGAAATGACGAACGCAGAAGCGCAGAGGATAGAGCAAAACAAAACCCCAGTCACGAATTAGAAGTCAACAACAACAATGATTTTTCAAGAAAAATGTCAGAGGTTTTCGATATAAAAGAAGGGGAGTTTTTTTGCCTAGCCTTATTTGTTTGAACCGGAGTACACTGACCAAGAACTCCGGGAGATGGAGGAGGGTGAAGCAGCGGCACAAACAAAAGAATCTTGTAGATTGAGAATATGGGAGATACGCTCATGCAGGAAATGTGAGGTGATGCCAACAGAGGCTGAGAGTGTTTGCTGTCATGAATGGATGATTGGAATGACTGGACAGATGCAAGTATGCACCATTTTAAGTCTAATACAAATATATAGTGTAGCTAAAACAACTCACTTCTTTTTGCCATTTTCCTTTGCCGTAAACAGCGTGTGCTTCCGCGTTTGTCACTTCTCACCAGAGCTTACACTACGCCTACGTCATACGCTGGAACTCGACTCTCTCGTGATCGCATGGACGGCTGTTACCGGAAGCCAGTCATTATAGTTTATAAAGTTATAAATTTGGATATTTTTCTTACAAAAATGCATCGCTTCACTTCAAAGGCCTTTATTAACCCCCTGGGGTCATATGGATTACTTTTATGATGGATGAATGCGCTTTTTTGGGCTTCAAAATCTAAGGTACCATTCACTCCCATTATAAAGCTTGGAAGAGATGGGATATTTTTTAATATAACTCCGATTGTGTTTGGCTGAAATAAAAAAGTCATACACATCTAGGATGGCATGAGGGTGAGTAAATTATGGGATCATTTTAGTTTTTGGGTGAACTAGCCCTTTAAATGTTGTTAGATTTATCTAAAAACAAGACAAAATATATTATGACATTTTGGTAGTTAATTTATCTTGTTTTAAGAATGTTTAGATATTTTTACTGGAAAACAAGACAAAAATGTTAATTAAGATTTTATTTGTATTTTTTATTTTATTTTTTTGCAGTGTAGGCACTCCAAATTTGGAAAAACAACAATAAAAAGTTTTTTTTTTTTTTTTTTTTTTTTTTTTTCAAGTTTGGATCGTTATTTATGTATTTATTTCACCAGAAAAAAAATACATATTTGAGCCGATGACCTCAGGTTGAGTTGACACGGAATGACCTATGTATATTCCACTTTGTTCTAAGAGTTATATCCAATTTTGCATTTTCCTAATCCTGTAAAACATAAGCATTGATTGGTCGCTTTACATTTCCTTACAGTCTAACTTGGTGGATCTTGACCAGAATAAGCTGCAATGAGAACCAGATTTCATGCTGATAGTCAAAAGTATGGCTGTGTATGATGAGGTAAACAAAGTATGTAAGATTTCCACTCATTTTCTCCTTCTCTTTCTCTCTTCTGTCTCTCATTCTCTATCTCTACTCTTCTGCTGGTTCCTCTCTTATCTGGCAAACATCCCATCTTTGCGTCCCCATACATCCTCTCTCCTTCCCTCCTGTTCGATGAGCATTGATTACCCAAAGCCTGACGCCTGGGTCCCGTCGAGGAGTAAGTGGATACAGCTCTTTACCTCATACAAGCTTGCATGCACCTCTGCAGGGACAGGTAGGGGTAAATTAATAGTGTTCTTGCACATAGTAGATATCACTAATGTATCTGCTATTGATAGAGTGAGACAACATGAGTAGCTTCGCCTTTACTTAATATAAAACATAAATCTGGCAGCACAGTGCCGAGGTGCTCAGACAGAGGGCAGGATGTCTCCTGGGACATCAGTCTAGATGAACAGTTCTCATTTTGAGTTTAAAAATGGATGCTCTGTGTTCCAAAAAAAAATTGCACAAATACACAACCTGGTCAGGATGTAGAATACAGGTTGTTAAAGCTGAAGTACGTAACTTTTTTGGTGTTAAAATAATTTCTCCTGTCCCAGCTGAATATACCGATCAGCCATTAAAACCTCCTGCCTAATATTGTGTCGGTTCCCCTCGTGCTGCCAAAACTGTGCCAACCCGCAACTCAGAATACCATCCAGAGAAGCTATTCTTCCAGAATGGCCAGACTGGTTCAAACTGACAAAGTCAACAGTAACTCAGATAACCACTCTGTACAATTGTGGTGATAAGAATATCAACTCTGTTTTGGCAGCACGAGGGGGACCTATACAATATTAGGCAGGTGGTGTATACACTGATCGGTGTATGCAGAGACAACTGTAAGTAAGGCATTCATAGATTAATTTTCTTGAAAATGGTTAAACAGTGTGTCTCTGCGGAGCTATGAATATTCCCCTGTTTGTTTTGAGTGACCCATCTCAAGAGAGAAAATAACATTGACTTGACCAGTGGCATGAGTTGGGGACGGGACTATTAGTTTCTTTGACTAATGGCAGAAGGGGGGCAAATTCAGAAAGCTGTTAGAAAACAAATGTTTATTTTTGCCATTTCATTGGGTGGTGCAGAAATTACATACTTCAGCTTTAAAAAATAAGGTTGATAAAAATTAGAAATCTTTCAAAAATCTAGTTTTAACCACATGTGTCAAGCTGTAAATGTAATCTGTCTGTGTTGTTTTTATGCATTTTTGAAAAACATTTAGAGTATCTTCTACAAAATATATATATATATATTTAATTACTTTAAATTATTTAATTAAAATTTAATTAAAAATGTCCAGTGGTGTAACCATCAAGCAAAAGGTATTACATTACTTTCCTTGCACCTTGAACATGCCTGTGTACACAACTTAATCATTCATTTCAAGAAAGTTTTCAAACACATTTTTCAAGGTATAGAATACAGTATTTACAATTGTCATGCATTTTTGAGTCAGAGATATCAAGAGGTTTTCCTTTACTCCATTTTCCCCTTTTTACTAATTTTGACCTTTAAAAATGTGCCTTTTCATTAAAATGTCAAAATATCTTTTTATTTATATATTCATTTTTATTTCACACAATCATTAAGGTCTAAGGGGGTTTTGTCATGTTGGTTACACCACCTGAATATGATTGTAATTGAAAGTTTTTCAATTGTAATATTTACATTTTGAAATTTCAAATTTAGTTAGAAATTATATATATATATAAAGATTATTCCAAACTACTTATGCCAATATGTCAGCTTTTAATTAGAGATTTTATTCTATTTATTTCTATAGTCTCTCAAGGTTCCACCTATTTGTGTGTGTGTGTGTGTGTGTGTGTGTGTGTGTGCGCGTGCGTGCGTGCGTGCGTGCGTGTAATTTTTTTTTTCTTTTTGTAAATTTATTATTTTATCTCCAGAAAAATTATTGAAATTACTTTTTCCTCAGAAATGTAAAATATGTTTATAATGGTAGAAGTTTTGTGTGAACTGCATTTTTTTTTTTTTAATAACTTAATAGATCCCAAAAAGGAAAATGAGTGTCATATCAGTGACCCATTAAAAGAGTTTTAATTAAAGGGATAGTCCACTCAAGAAAAGAAAATTATTTACACACCTTAATGTTGTTCCAAACCCACATAGCTTTCTTTCTTCCATTGAACACAAAAGGAGATGTTTGGTAGTCTGTTCAGACTCAGTCACCATTCACTATTCACTTATATGAAGAAAAAAATTCAAAAGATGCAATGATGACTAAGCCCATCAGTCCCGATCATCAGCCTAGCATCTCCTTTGGTGATCCATGGAATAAAATAACTTCATACAGGTTTGGAACAACATGAGGTTGAGTGCGTAGTGACAGAATTGTCATTTTTGGGTGAACTGTCCCTTTAAGGAAGTAAAAAGAATCAATTTTGATTTTATGATGGCTTAATGTCTAAACCCTATTATTTAATCTTAGACCGTTTCATCTTCTGAAACATACTTTAGGTTGTTGTTTGAGAACCTCTGAGCACAATGAGTTTGATACCTGTAAAAGACGCACAAAAGCGTGTGCAATAGCAGGTGCAAAGCCTCAGTTTAGATCAATTGTCCCCACGTCTAAACCAGCTAAACAAGCGGGAAGCTGCACGATTCACTGCTAATAATATAATGGTGCCCTGTGTGTGTAAAAGAGAGCTCATACTGACTGTTCACTGGAGCTTATGCTGATTGGCTCATATCTCACCTGTTGAGACAAGTCCAGATTTTAAAGCGAAGGAAGGGAATGTTTCACCCACACACACACAAAATTGGTCTCACTCAATGGGCAGGAAAATTACTGACCACCGCAAAATGGCTATAAAATCAATCTCAAGGTTTCACTCCATTACATTTCAAATTGATCTCTCTTCAGATATTCTCTCTCACTCTCACTCCTCGCATACCTTTCCTCTCTTTTTCTCTTCTCTTTCATGATACAGGATATAATGACATATAAATGGCTTCTCTCACCATGGCTGCAAAGATCCAGAGGACAGTAAAATGATGGATGTGTAACATTTTTATGAATATTTTCTCACTATTCTTCAAACTGTTAGTTATTATTATTATTTTTTTTAAAATTACATTGTTATGAAGGCATCTGCTAACATAAACGCGTGATAGATAAACAGACAGACAGACAGACAGAACAATAGATAAGCAATAAAACTAAGCCTTTCACGTGTTTGGCCATGTCTCCATATGAAACTATTGTTATTTCAAAATCTCAGCCCACATTTTCAGGGTCAGAACATATAAATGGGTACAGCAGAAATGGAGAGTGTGTGATTACCAACAATTTAAGTGGCAGTTTTAGACATCACAAAAATGTCTTAAGTGTTTTGATTGAGACGGAGACTTATTCAGAAACACAAGCAGAGGTAGATGAATTGCATTATCGGAAATTCTCAACATGAGAGAAACTCAAATCCATCCGTGCTGAATGGTTTCCTTTTCAATAATGCACGCGTTACCTCCAGAGAGCTCATCAGGTTATGTGCTTGCAGACATCAGGGTCATCTTTGTGCTGTCATGGTATTCTTCTTTCAAAAGATTTTGTCTGCAGTAATCAAAAAGGAGAAACATCATATGAGCAATTTCGACATGCACATGCCCAGTGTATTTTTATCAATTTTCATTAGTTGCCCATGTCTGCAACTGCATTTGCAATTTAAGATTTTGGCTCAAAATAACAATTAAGATGAAAATTCAATAGACTACGCATAGAACTACTGCTTACAGTCACACAATCACATGATGAATGATGAAGCATATTATAGAATTAAAGGGGTAGTTCACTCAAAAATGAAAATTTTTGCATCATTTACACCCTCATGCCATATCATGTGCATGACTTTCTTACTTCTGCAGAACACAAATTAAAATTTTTAGAAGAATATTTCAGCTCTGTTGGTATATCCAATGCAAGTGAATGGGTGCAAAAGATTTGACCCTCCAAAAATTATGTAAAGGAAGTATAAACGTAATCCATAAACAGGGTTGGGAGGATTACTTTTGAAATGTATTCCACTACAGATTACAGATTACATGCTGTAAAATTTAATTTGTAATATATATACCGTTAGATTACTCAAGGTCAGTAATGTACTCTAAATACTTTGGATTACTTCTTCAGCACGGGTAGATTTTTTTTCACTTGTTTTGACTATAAAAACTCAAAATACATGTTCAAAATACATTCTCTGAAAAAACAAAATATCGTATGCAGTGTTGTTTCTAAAACAAGATTAATCAAATTGATCTTGTTTTAAGGATTTTTTGATATTTTAAAGGAAAACAATGCCAAAAATATTATCAAGAATATGATTTTTGCCCTAATATCAAAGGTCTTACTAGAAAAAAAAAATTATTATTATTTTCTAACATGAATTTTCTTGATAAATAAACATGATCGTGTCTGGTAACATGTGCATGTAAAATGGCTAGAAATAGCAATTTAGCTTAGCATAAAGCTAACAATTTACACAAGGTTTATTTCTATTTCTTCTGCTCCAAACTTACTTCAAACGTACTTCTCTGTCTGCTCGTATGAATGTAACACATCATAAGAAAGTGTTTCACCGCTGTTCAAATGCACTTTGGATCATTTATATGTATAAATGTTTTCCATCTGAAAGGACTAAATATTAAATGAAACAAATGACAATAAAATGCAAAGTAGTGAAAACAAACCAAAAGGCGATCATGATTTCAAGCTCAATTACACTTTCTATCACCATCTTGCACCATCTAGCGCTCAGTGGATTTGTCAAGCACTAGGAACTGTCATCGAGGTTGAAATTATGATAGTGCCTCGAGACTGCAATGGCAAGATGTATAGAGAAAAATGTGTTATATTTTGTCTGTTCTCACTCTAAACCGATTGGGTCACTTCAGAAGACATGTTTTAAACCACTGGAGTCATATTGATTACTTATACGCTGCCTTTATGTTATTTATTTATTTTTTAGTTTCAAAGTTCACCCTTCACTTGCATTGTGTGAACCAGAAAGTTGAGATACTCTTCTAAAAATCTTTGTTTGCGTTCTGCAGATGAAAGAAAATCATACGCATCTGGGATGGTCCTGTGGGTGAGGAAATGATGAGAGGATTTCCATTTTTAGGTGAACTATTTCTTTTAAATTCGCAAAGGACCATCTGTTTGGCCTGTTTTCTGTTGTTTAGTGATCAGCCGAATTAACTTGTAAAATTAATTACTTATTAACATCTCCCTGTCATTTATAACGCCATTGAAAGTTCCAAGATTCTGTGAGATGTTGCCAAGCAACATGAGTAACCCATGAAACTCTGATAAATGAGTTAGAGTTATTTTTTATTTATGTTTTCAGGACAGAAATCTCCATAAGCATAATGCGCATTCATATCCTACCGTCACAAGAAGAGTATGGACACCTGAATCCAAAATAATACCAGGAAAGCACACAGTTAAAGAGTGCTTTTTATAACAGTCAATCACAGCTGTTTATGAATGGAAGGGATGAGAGAGTAAATAAATGTTAAATTAAAAACCATCTACAGCATTATTACTTGACTGGGGGAGACAAAGGCAACAGCTGTTTCCATATGTTAAATTATGCTCAAACTTCAAGAAGCTAGTACCACCTTAAAAGTTTCAGGCTAAAAAGATCCACATATTGATGCTGCCTCCTACAGACACTGAACTGTAATTTGCCATCTACATTATCCCATGAGTAAATCTGTTCTAATGCTGTAAAATGTTAATCATCCGATGACCTGAACTTCTCTCACTCACTCAGGAACTGAAGGCTGCATATTTTAATATCACCAGTCTCAGATGACTAAATTGAATATGCAAATATAGATACATAGACAATACCTTGCACAAGTGGGTGGGCAAGATGTGTCTTACCAATTTGGGAGCTCATTTGATGTCTGAATTTTGCATGGGTAATTACAGCAGGTGAATTCAAAGGGATGCAAGCACTACAACAGGGGTTTTCAAGCTGGGGTCCTGAGATCTCCAGGGGGTCACACTAAGGGGTCCACAGAACATTTGAGAGATTTTGCAAAAGGTATATTTTTAGGTCAAAAGTTAATTTGTTTAGTAAATATTTTAGTTAAATATCTCGTTTTTAGGACATTTACCGAATTTGACGTTGTGACTGCATTTGGTTAAAAAAAGATACATTGTCAATTTAATACAATGTAAATATTTTTCATATTATATTTTAATTGAATTAATTTGGTTTTCACTTTAGTACAATGGACTATATAAAAGCCCCCTTTCTTTTTTTTTTCTTTTTTTTTGGTTTTTTTTGTAATATCACATTTACTATTTTCCCCCACACACAATAAATGGGTCTTTTTACATGATATAGCTGCCTTTATATTTTAGGAACTGCACTAAACTACACAATAAATCTACGGTACCCTTAGGTTACTGTGTATAGTGGCCCTCACAAAGATCCTCACAAGGTCACAAAGTGATCTGTCTCATCACAAGGTCACTGATGTTATAGTGAAGGTCAAGTACAAATGTACAGATGGACACATGTTATCAGGCATTAGCGTTTGATGTCCGGACTAAACAGGGTTTATTTTGTGCTTTTATCTATGGAGTGGCTATTGTTCTAAGACAAGGGAAGAAGTCTGCTGCCATCTCGTGGATTTATATACATTACTCTCCATTACTTTATCATGGGAAATAGTGCATTGAAGGGCATCTTCAAGAATTCTGTTGCATTATACGATTGTAAAATATCTGGAAATGTGAGGGTGTTTAAAATTGTTGCCATGTCTGAAAAATAAATTGATATTAATACAATCTTATCAGAAAGTGATAAGATTCTGATTCTGATGCAATCTTATCTTTGACTTGAGGAAAGGGATAGTTCACCTAAAAATTAAAATTTTCATTATTTATTCAACATCATGCCATCCCAAATGTATATTACTTTCTTTCTTAGAAGAATATCTCAGCTCTGTAGGTCCTTATAATGTAAGTGAAAGGTGGTCAGACCTTTAAAAACTCAAAAAAAAACACATAAAGGCAGCATAAAAGTAATCCATTTGAGACCAGTGGTTAAATCTATATCTTCTGAAGCGATGCCATCACTTTGGGTGAGAAACAGATCAACATTTATATATTTTTTACCTTAAATCTCCACTTTCACTCTCAGAATGGGAAAGTTAAAGTGGAGATTTATAGTAAAAAGGACTTAAATACTGATATTTTTCTCATCAATACATATCATATTACTTCTAAAGACATGGATTAAACCAACTGATTAATTTTATGCTGCCTTTATGTGGTTTTTGGAGCTTAAAAAGGTCTGACCACCATTCACATGCATTGTATTGACCTTCAGTGATTAAATATCCTTCTAAAAATCTTTTATTGTTTGTTCTGCAGAAAAAAGTAAGACATCTGGGATGGCATGAGTGTGAGTACATTTTTAGGTGAACTATCCCTTTAAATGCACTTATTGAGCGCAATCTCTATAAAACAATATTTTTTAATACTTGTGTTTATGCATTGCTTTTTTAAGTGCTTTTATTTACTTATTTATTTATTTATTTCGATTTTAAATTTTTTTTTAATCTTTTATTTTATAATTGATTGTATATATTACTGTAACTACGTTTAGAAAAGTAAATATAGCTATACATAATAATATTAGGGCTATTAAACAGAACGTGTAATAAACATTCATATTTATTCATGCCATATTTTATATATTTAAATGAGAGAAACTACCAGCAATCTTCTCAAAAATCTCAGAAGACGTCCTGCTGTGACAACGCGTCTAGGGGGCGGTCCTAAAATCGATGGGCGTGGTTTCGTTTCATCAACAGTGACGTCAACGTCGGTGTTGAGTAACTAAAGGTCGAACTGGACATGAAGCAAGGACCAGATGAACCATATAACCGACAATAAAAGTTTATTATTTGACTCCAGGATAATTCATTTATTCTCTCGCCAATACAAGAGGGAGGTATGCCGGGAACGCCACGTGTAATGCAGGTGTGCATGTTTATTATTAGCTTTATTATCGAAATGATGAACAAAGAGCCAGAAGGAAGTTTATCAGTAGCCTAACGCTCATGTGAAATACCTGTGCTTTAATGACTGATAATGACAATATTTCATTGCAGATGATGGTAAATTATAGGAGTTCAATGAGGATTGGACTCCGCACTGTTATGCTGAAACATAATTAATTTTCTGTATAATAATATGTATGACATTAATTCTGCAGCAAAGTAAAAAAAACAAAAAAACAAAGCTTTTTAAGTTTGTGATGCACTGTCACGTATTGCCTTTGAGAGCTCTTGATTGTTGCATCATTATTGGGTTGCATTTAATTTTGAAGTTCATGCAAGGACACTCATCTCCATCCATGGACAGCCTGCTGGACATCTTGCATTTGTGTTGCTGAGTTTTGGCCCTAGAATTTTTATTTTGCAAAGAGAGAGAGCAGGTAAGTGGATTTTCAGAACAACAAACCAATATTATAATAATTATTGTAATAGTAACAATTCTTTCTTCAACAGAATGTTGTTTTTCCCTGTACTCAAGTGTCACTTTAAAATAGTGAGATCCTAAAATTATTTCACAGGTGTGTGCATATATAATTTGCATATATATATATATATATATATATATATATATATATATATATATATATATATATATAAAATAAAAGTAATAGGTTGTGTATATATATATAGATAGATCGATCGATCGATCGATAGATAGACAGACACATTATATATATATATATATATATATAGATAGATAGATAGATAGATATAGATGCATATATTTTTTTACACTGTTCAATAAAAGCTATTTAAAGGATCAGATCAGGTAGAAATTGCTCCGTGACAATGGCAAGTTTCCACTTTTTACAGTGTGTGCAGGTGAAAAGACAATACCTAAAGGTGGGAACCCTCTCTTGTCTGAATCCAACAGATGTAGCTATTACAATAGTCACACTTTGTGCTGCTGATTTGTAAATGATTTTTGTTTTTAAATCTGTCGTCCCATCTGCTGGATAGAGAGAGAGATTGGGAGGAGGGATAAACATAACCTTCTTTGTAAAACAACAACAGTTCTGCTGACCTTTGTGACCTCACAAGCCCCTCTGCCCACCCTGAGCAGGACAAAGGTTGTGGGAACTGGACACTTCCAGCATCTGCCTGAGTAAGGGCGAATATTTGTGTATGAACAAAAGTGTCATGGCCATTCAAAGGTTTTGAACTAAGTGGATTTTGAGTGAAACTTTCCAAAAAACAAAATTCTAATTAATATGCTTAATATGCTTAAGTTTCACAAGTATTCATTCATTTGTCTAAATCAGTCCAATCGAGTTACACCTTCTACAGGGACATACAGTTACCACAGGTTGTCAGTTTAAGTGGCATTTCTGCCCCAAGCCCTCATGAATTCCTGACCCTGGTGAAGTAGAATTGTTTGCATATCGATACAGCAATGTGTGTCCCACATTTGTGAACGGCCCCTTGCATCTGTAAACATCCCCGACTGGAAGCTGCAATATACTATCCAAGCTTTCAGTTCGATGTTTGCTGCTGCTGGCGGCCCTCAGCGACAAAACACACAACTCTAGATAGGTGGATAGACTGACTGAATGAATGAATGAAGATAGATAGATAGATAGATAGATAGATAGATAGATAGATAGATAGATAGATAGATAGATAGATAGATAGATAGATAGATAGATAGATAGATAGACAAGTACACTGCTCTAACAAGCACTTATATGTTGAGATGTGGGAGTAGTATTTTTAATTTTATGTTACAATGTTGTGAATTTTGAGTAATTTCATAATTACTCCTGCATTATGACATCATATTGATATAATATGCTACATGGAATTTGTACATTAAAAAAAAAAGCTTAAATGTGGTTAAATTGTAAAAAAAACGAAATCTTAAATAAAATATGAATTTTCACAAATTATATTGCCTATACAGTTAAGTGCAGATGTTTGCATACCCCTTTTGTGTTATAAGTTTCCACACCCCTTTCAGAATATATACAAATATGCCTATGAGAGATAAAAGATCACATATATATATATATATATATATATATATATATATATATATATATATATATATATATATATATATATATAATTTTTTATTTTTTTTGTATGTAGTACTGCCCTCGAAAAGCTAACACAAAATGTACTTATTTACACACATCATCCTGTTCATAACGTGGCGGCACATTCGGCCCTGTTGTGTGGCCGGCCCAACGGGAAAATTCCTGAACTTCCCAATGGCCAGTCCTTACCTGCTGGTCACCTTGTTTAAGTTATCTTAGAGTGAAGACTATAGGCCTAATTTCTGCACCACACGGCTCAGGGGCGCAGCCAGGAGTTTTTCAAAGGGCTGGCCAGGCAGGGGCAAGCGATCAGGCTGTGGTGGCACAGAAATGTTAGGGCAGCATTTTTATACTGTCGGACTGTGGGAGCGGGGTTGGTGAGTGGATATAATGACACCCGGGACAGAGAGGTTTGGCGAACTTGGTGTGCGCACATGTTAAGTTTGTACATTTGTACATAGATGATATCACCTCTAAAGAACTAAATTGTGCCAAAAAATGACTAAAACTGCAATTGCGAGTGGGGTGGCCTTTGGGGTGGCAAGGCTTCGGTGGTGGCCACGGCCATTTTAGCTACATTAGACCACTAAATATTCATTGAACAGTATAGTTTGTGTTATGTCCTGCTGCATCTGTCAGTAACTGATACAATGGGTCTGATCAGAAAGTAAAAGTTATTTCCACATTCTGGTGGTTGAAGTATTTAAGCCTTAAGATACTTTTTTGGAAAATTAGTTCAAAAGCAATGGAGATCGATTGAAAGCTGCATTTTTAAACTTTGAAGTATTGCTATAAATCTTCATGTGCTACCTAGACATTTGTATTTAGAGAACATATTGACGTATTATGTTCCCTTCAATTGATTAGGCCTACTTAAAATGTATGTTGTTGGTCTTAAAAAGGTCTTAAAAGAGACTAAAATTTAGCTTCATAAAAACTGCAGAAACCCAGATAGATAGATAGAGATAGATTGTTTTTTTTATGCTTTTGCTTACATCAAATTGAATTGGTGCACTATAAACAGTAATAACTGACTAACCAAAAATGTGTATTATATTCTTTTAAGTTCTTAGATGGTTTCGTACTCCGTAAAATTTACACGGTTCATATTAACTTTTCAAATGATTGTGCTTCAATTCCAGAGAACATCACGTGTTCTTTGACTTTTGACGGAAATGAAAACGAAGCTGTGAGGTATAGACTTTCCATCTCTTTAATGGCATGCACTTTTTATAAAGCTATCAAAAAGCATTTAGATCACATCTAATTTTATATTCAACTTATGTTGTCTGCAGGTTTTTTTTTTTTGTTTTAAGTTTTTTTTTGGTCTTCTGAAATTTATTGGAAATATATTTTTCAATGTTTTTTGTTTGTATTTTTCCAGCGGAACGATCCAAAAACTTTAGACTGCAACCCATTGAAGAGACCACATATAACCCTCACAGCCTCATTGTCCTTCCCGCCAAAAACGATAGATGGCGCTGTTGTGAATAAGATCAACGAGGCCATCATAATGTTTCACAGACAAACACTGGGTGGCTTCTTATTGTTTGATGTTGATGGCTTTCATACTGTAGCTGTAACCAATAAACTGCTTGTCAGTTACAGGTTGAAACAGGTGTTGTTATAAGTTGTAGTTTTATACAAATTATTGTTACAAATGCTGTCCCAAAATTCAGTTTGATATTGTCTGTTACCTTTTCCATTTTTTCTGTTTTGTGATATATATGTATATTTGTATGTATTTATATATATATTTACAATTTATTTACTGTTTAAATGCTTTCAGAAATGCCATTACACACTATAATACATTTCAAATAAAGATATGTTGTCGAAGATTATCATGGATTGGTGGTGGCGTAGAGAAACATATTATTGTAACAATCAACATGTTCCGATTGTGACAACTTGCCCAAAGTTGGCAAAAGATCAATATGTGTTCAATGAACTGTATCTACTTTCTTTCTGATTGACAGCGGAAACTTTCAAAAGCTTTTTTGTAGCCAAGACTATATGTGGCTCTAAAGAAACAGACTCACCCCAACCAGAGATACTTTTATTGGAGTGTGACAACCTACCACAGTCTCCTCTTTACACCAATTAAACAGTAATTTATCAACACACAATGTTAATGTCTCCAGAGGTTAGAGCACTGATGAATCCGATTTAGATAGAAGAAGAGCAAAGATTCATAAACTCAATCTTACAAAACCAATTAAGAGGCATTGTGTCTTTAATGAGTGGCAAGTACTTTATATATATATATACATACTTTCAAGTAGACATAAAATTATTGTTTGCTATGCTGTCAGTGTTAAGAAAACTTTGATGTTAAGAACAGCCCTTTACAATACAAAAAGAGCAAGAATTGTAAGGTTTTGCAAGAATGACAATGAGTTATGTGCACAGACGAATACGCCTTTATGCTCGACAAACAATATACTGACATTTGAACAGATTCCACCTGTGTTATACTGTCATCTTGTGATTATCTTTGTCAAATAGCCTCATCGAATGAACGATTGCCAGTGTTGTTTCAAAGAAGGTATAAATGGTGTCGTACCTGCGTCTGCATCATAAAAACCATGAGGTTCAGTCAAATAAAATATAGCTGCAAGCAGCTGTGTACTTTGTCAAAATAAAATGGACTAAAAATACGGATCTAAATCTGTCTATTGTAAATCACACATTGCACACAGAATATACGAGACACTTCCTGTTTACCATTTTTAACCATTTAATGCCTCTCATGAAGTACCACATAATGACAGTCTCATGAATCCCCTAGGAGGAGTATTTAAAAGTTCAGAAACTGCAATACTGAAAACTGCCTGACTGCCTGTTTGGTGGAGATAATAACTATATGAAAGTTGTCTGGCCTGATGAGAACTATATATGTACCAATTTTGGTGACTGTAGATGAAGATAGGGATGCTACAGAGGCCGTCTTACAGAGCATGAGTGCTACTGAGCGAAACTTTTGCCCAGCGATAATGGCCAACGACTATGATACGTGTGCAAAATTTCATGAAATTGCCTCAAAACACCCAAATATATATAAAAAATGAATAATAACTATTAATGTGTTTCCATGTGTTTCCATGTAAACACAAGAGGGCTATTTCAAAGTCTGATGAAATTGCCTTACTTCCTGTTGCCAGTTGGAGGCGCTATGACTCTGACCCATTATAGCCACATAAATGTGATCAGCCCCCATTACCAAATGTACAGCTGATTTTTCATCAAAATCCTACAATGCACACAGAAGACATAAGGAACGTCCTGTTTCACATTCTTGCCCGTAATTTATTGCGTCGCCATGGCAGCACCATTCAATGTATCAAAAATCTGTTTGCAATTTAGCATCTTCAATGTCTTGATATAATATTGCCTAAGAAGGGTGCCAGTCACATGAATTCCGAAGGAGGAGGATTCAAATGTTCAGGGCATGTAATTTTCAAAAAATGCACATTCAATCCAAAATGGCTGACTTCCTATTGGACAGAGTTAATGGCTGTCATTTTGAACGTTGTCCTGCATGATGATAACAATATATGTAGCAAGTTTAGTGACTGTAGAAGAAATTGACCCCACCACTTTTGCAAAAAGGTGGTGCTTCAGAGTTCCTCAGCTATGCCCATGCGTTAACATTTGACCAGGCCTAATGGCCAACAACTCTAATGTGTGTGCAAAATATCATGAAAATTCAAGTATGCCAAGTACCTCAAAAACATGTGAATACACATAAAAAGGAATGATGACATTTAATGTATTGCCATGGCAACACTGTTTAAGAAATCAAGAATCCCTTCAGAATTTTAAATCTGCACTGTCTTGACATCATCCTAAAAAATTTGAAGCAATTCAGGTAAAAATAAGAGGGCTATTTCAAAGTCTGTTAAATGTGCCACACTTCCTTCCGCCAGTTGGTGGTGCTATGAACATGATCCACAATAGCCACATCAATGTGATCAGCCTACAAGGCCAAACATTTGGCTAAATTGTTATGTAAATCACACGATGCACGCAGAAGATACAAGACTTTTTTTTTTCTTTTTCCCATTTATTGACGTTTATTTATTGCTTCACCAAGGCAACACCATTAGAAATATCAAAAATCATTTTGCCTGCATTTGGTACCTGTAAAACAAAATCCTTAGGAGTATTTCAAATTACAGAACATGCATTTTTCAAACAATCCAAAATGGCAGACTTCTTGTTGGGCGGAGCTTATGACTGTCAGCATGAAAGTTATCCGGCTTGATGAGATCTATATGTGTACAACGTTTGGTGATTGTAGCTCAAAAGGGATGTGCTACAGAGCCCCACAAACATTCCCTTCTTCTGGGTGGCACTACAGTGCTCCCCTGCAAGCTCCTCCTTGCAACAAATGGCAGACAACTCTGATGTGTGTACAATCTTTCAAGAGTTTAAGTACCCGAAAAGAACCGAAAACCTTGAAAAGAAAAGGAAGAAAAAGAATAATCCCGTTTTGTATTCTGCTTTTGCTTTGTTTAATACCATTATAATAATAATAAGTATTATTATTAATGGCAATTAAAGCAATGCAAATGTGTTGCAGTTATATTTTTGAGTTAATATCAAAAAACAACCTGGTCTCATAGAATCATGTTAATATATGGTGTTGTCAGCTAAAGTGAGCCATCAGATCAAACGAGCCAGATAAATTTTTATGTAGTGTCATAAGGAGTGTCATAGTTCCTTAAGATTATCATATCAATGCAAAGTATTTTAAACAGTTGTCACAATAGTAGCATATACCTGGCATATTTAACTGAATTAATTGGTCTGCAAAACAACCTAATTATTTGAAGAGAAAGGCTATTTAGTTGCTGGCTTTTTTTAGCAAACCCTCATCAGCTAAAATGGGCTACTGTATTTCAGCTAACTTTATTAAATAACTTCAATAAAACTGCTAAAAAATCATTTTTCAGAGTCCAATTTGTGTTTGGATGTGTTATGTTAGTAAGGCCTAGATGTTTGCAAATGTAAAGACTGTTTATTAGTACAAAACAGTATTCCGAAGTCCATCAACACACACACACAAGGAGCTCCTCACAGAATGGTAACAATAGCTTGAGTTAGTGTTAGTTAGAGCAGGGGCGGATTTAGGCATGGATGACATGGGCAGCCGCATGGGGCTGATGAAACGGGTTTCGCACAGGGCACCATACAAGCTACAACCGCTTCTGAGTTAGAGAAAGTTTGCGTGTAGTAGGGAAAGTCTTTCAAAGTTATATCCTAATTCCTTGTAAATATTTTATACTGTTCTTTTCCTAATAGGCAAGGCAAGGCAAGTTTATTTATATAGCACATTTCATACACAATGGTAATTCAAAGTGCTTTACATAGTAGAAATTAAAAAGAAAAAAACAAGAATAATAAAATAAGAATAATTAAAACAGTTTAGAATAAAAAATTTAAAAAAATTTAATAAAACACAGTACAAACAGTCGGACACACAGTGGCACAGTGCTCATTCAGTAAATGCACAGCTAAACAGATGTGTTTTGAGTCTGGATTTGAATGTGACTACTGTAGGAGCACATCTGATCTCTTCTGGAACCTTGTTCCAGCTGCGGCTGGCATAATAGCTAAAAGCAGACTCTCCTTGCTTAGAGTGAACCCTTGGTATTTCTAGCTGATGTGATTCTAATGATCTGAGTGATCTGTTGGGTTTATATTCAGTGAGCATGTCTGCAATATATTGAGGTCCTAGCCCATTGAGTGATTTATATACCAGTAATAATACTTTAAAATCAATCCTAAATGTAACTGGGAGCCAGTGTAAAGATCTGAGGACTGGTGTGATATGTTCATATTTTCTGGTTTTGCTCAGAATTCTGGCAGCAGCGTTCTGTATGAGCTGCAACTGTCTTATGGTCTTCTTGGGAAGGCCCGTGAGGAGTCCATTACAATAATCCACCCTGCTGGTGATGAAAGCATGCACAAGTTTCTCTAGGTCATGACTGGAAACAAAGCATCTAATTCTTGCAATATTTTCAGATGATAATATGCTGATTTAGTTATTGCTTTGACATGACTACTGAAACTAAGGTCTGACTCTAGAGACACACCAAGATTCCTGACTTGATTTTTAGTTGTTTGACCCCTAGCGTCAAGGTATGCATTCACCTTGAGAACTTCATCTTTGTTTCCAAACGCAATGACTTCAGTTTTGTCTTTGTTTAACTGAAGAAAGTTTTGGCACATCCAACTGTTTAGTTCATCAATACATTGGCACAGGGAGTCAATGGGGCTGTAATCGTTAGGTGATAGGGCTAAGTAGATCTGTGTGTCATCTGCATAGCTGTGGTAAGCCATTTGGTTCTTTCTCATTATTTGGCTAATTGGGAGCATATACAGGTTGAACAGGAGTGGAGCAAGAATTGAGCCTTGAGGGACTCCGCATGTCATGGGCGTCCACTCAGACTTATGGTCTCCTATACTCACATAATAACCTCTCCCTTCTAAGTATGACCTGAACCATTTTAGGACCATCCCAGAAAGCCCCACCCAGTTTTCCAGCCTTTCCAGAAGTATGTTGTGATCGACAGTGTCAAATGCAGCACTGAGGTCGAGTAGTACCAGTACTGATAATTTGCCTGTATCAGTATTTAAGCGAATATCGTTTATTATCTTTATGAGCGCTGTCTCTGTGCTGTGATGTGATCGGAAACCAGATTGAAAATTGTAAAAGCATCCATTCGAGTTCAAGAATTTGTTCAGTTGATTGAAGACAACTTTTTCAATGATCTTGCCTATGAAAGGAAGATTTGAGATCGGTCTATAGTTGCTTAATATGGTCTTATCCAGATTGCTCTTTTTCAAGAGGGGCTTGACAACTGCAGTTTTCAGGGAGTTTGGAAAACTCCCAGAGAGAAGTGAGGAGTTTATCACTTCTAGGAGATCTGCTTCTAAACAGTTGAACACACTTTTGAAAAAAGATGTTGGAAGTGCATCAAGGGCGCAGGTTGATGTTTTAAGGTGCCGTACGGTTTCTTCCAAAATTTTGCCATCAATTTCTTTGAAGTCAGACAAAGTAACCAATTTCTCAGGTTGTGGTTTGATTTGTCTGACCCCAGCACAACTCAAGGATGTGCTGATCACCTTTCTGATATTATTTATTTTCTCAGAGAAGAAAGAAGCAAACTCACTGCACTTGCTGTCTGAGAGCAGTTCACAGGGAATCTGGCTTGGGGGGTTTGTCAGTCTCTCTACAGTCGCAAATAGAGTGCGTGTGTTGTTTAAGTTGCTGTTTATAATATTCGAGAAGAAAGACTGTCTAGCTTTGCCTAGTTCCATATTAAAAGCATGGATGCTGTCTTTGTAGATATTATAATGGACTACAAGTTTTGTCTTCCGCCAAATGCGCTCTGCTTTTCTGCATTGTCTTTTCATATTTTGCACTGCTGTTGAGTTTCTCCAGGGTGCTTTTTGACTGCCACTCTTCTTCCTCACTTTCACAGGAGCAATATCATCAATTACACTTTTAACTTTTGAGTTAAAAGAATCAAGGAGAAAATCAACAGTGTCAGCAGATATACTTGGTGTTAAAGATATAGCCTTCATAAATAGTACACTAGTGTTCTCATTTAAGCATCTCTTCTTGACAAACACAGATCTAGCTTCAATGGCAGGAGAGATCAATATATCAAAGAAAATACAGAAATGATCAGACAGTGCTACATCCTTAATAACAATTGATGAAATGTTTAGACCCTTACTGATAAGTAAATCTAGAGTGTGTCCATGATTGTGTGTGGGTCCATGTACATGCTGTGTCAGATCAAACGTTTTTAAAACAGTTTTGATTTCTTTTGTCATAATGGTTTCTGCATTATCTATGTGAATGTTAAAATCTCCAGCAATGGCAAAACAGTCAAACTCTGAGGTAATTGTTGATAACAGTTCTGTAAAGTCCTCAGCAAAGGCTGGAGAGTATTTTGGAGGCCTGTAAATAATGATAAGTAAAATGCGTGGAGCACCTTTTAACACACTACCCAGATATTCGAAAGACGGGTAATTCCCAAATGATATTTGCTTACATTGATAGACATCTTTAAAAAGAGCAGCTAAGCCCCCACCTCTCCTGCCTTCTCTGCAGACACTCAGAAAAGTAAAGTTAGGAGGGGATGTTTCATTAAGGACTGTTGCACTACAGCTGTCTTCTAGCCAAGTTTCATTTAAAAACATAAAATCCAGGTTGTATGTGCTTATTAAGTCGTTGACTAGAAGTGATTTACTTTTAAGTGAGCGGATGTTTAAAAGTGCTAACTTAACAGTCTTACTTTTTGACCCCACAGCAATCTTAGTTTGGCGTGTAATAGGCACCAGATTAGATGGGTTTGCTGTACGGCTTTTGAAGCCCTTAGACTTTCTATCATGAAATCGAACCGCAATAGAGAAAGATAAAGGCACACTGGGTTCCCACTTGTTTTGTAAACATTTGAGAAAGTTACTGTTATCATAGCGGGGACCCGACACATATCACTGAGAGCTGGTATCAGTTGTTTTTGGTTCACCTCGAGCAGATGGAGGAGGGTGTGAGCCCTTGCGTTGTGGCAGAGGCCGAAGAGCTCTCACAGGACGAGGGGGAGGGCGAGCTTTGCCCGCAGGCTTTGGTGGTTTAGGGGCCTGCCGTTTTTTGCTTGATATCTGGGGGCTTGCAGCAAATGAGTGGGATAGTTTGGTTCCAGCATACACCAGTTCTTCCATTTTCTCTGAGAAGCACAGATGTGGAGATGCTGGAGAGAGGGATAACGTGTCTGGTGAGAGGGGCTGTTGCTGTGTTATCGGCTGTAATATGCTGTCCTGTTCTCCCTGGGTGTTTTCCAGAAAGTCGTCCTTGGGTGCTGAATCTTGGAGCAGTTCTAATACATCACAGTCTGTCTGTGGTGAGCTTTGTGGGCAGGGCTCAGCTGAGATTGTGTCCATGAGCAGAAATTGTTGTGGCTGAGTGGTGTTATCATTGTCCTTGTGTGAATTGTCAACCAAATGTCCATTCATGTGCTGAAGTGAAGTCCTGTGGTCATTCATACTGTGTCCAGGTGTGCGTGTGCCATTCAGATTGATTGGATTGGCACACACTGCAGAAGGATTATTGAGGGAGAAGTAGATATTGTCCTTTAGCACTCTTGAACCAAGTTTGTTTGGGTGGTGGCCATCCTGTCGAAACAGTTGCCTCTGACTCCAGAAAAGATTGAAGTTGTCAATGATGTTCACTCCTTTTATATTACAGGTTTTTTGCAGCCATGTATTAAGCCCAAGCAACCGTGAAAACCTGTTTGTTCCTCTTGCTGGAAGTGGTCCACTGATGAATGTTTGAACTTTCAGTCTTTTAAGTGTTTCAAAAAGTTCATTGAAATCCTTCTTAAGGAGTTCTGACTGCTCTTTATGAATATCATTCTTCCCCACATGAATGATGAGTCGATTTGCAGTCTGATATTTCATCAGAATATTCTGAAGTTCCCTGTTTACATCAGAAGTTGTTGCTTGTGGAAGGCAGCACGTAGTTGTATCCCTGCTGCTAATGTTTCTGATTGTGGAGTCACCCACTATCAGAATCCTGGGCCCAGCTGTGCTCTGAGCTGAGTGCCGCTGTCTGCTCGACCTTGAGCGCCAGTTAGCATCAGTGTTAGCTACTGGCTGATTCAGTCTGTGTTTGATCACATTTATTATATTTGGGGATTCCTCATTCATTAATGCTTCAAATCTGTTCTCAAGATGTATAGGCGGTGGTAGGAAACCAGTGTTTGCAATCCTTGTCAGAGCCATATCTGGGGTAGAGGATGCAACTGCGGCAATATGTGATGCTCGTGACAATCTGATGTCTCAAGTGCTTTTTGGTCTCGCTCCCTGTTTGTGCCATTGATTTGTAAGTCGATCGGCTTGTTTCTCTACACTCATTATGGCCTGTCGAGGAGCAATAGATTCATGGGACTCACCAGCTGTATGCTGAGGGCGTCCATGACGAAGCTCTGTTGTGTGTTCCGTCTGGTTTGGTGGTCCCGCAAGTAACTTTGTTTCAAGAACTGCAATCCTTTGTAAAAGTCTGTGGCAGTTAGTGCAGCAAGTAGATTCCAGAAGAGGCATTTTCTCTTATCCTTTTGAATGTAGGCAGTTGTGTTTTCCCTTCCCTAGAAGGTGGGAGGCTGGTCGGATAAAAGAATTCTGCCTTTTTTTTTTTTTTTGTAGTAGTCCAAGCTTTTGAGCACTGTGCTGATTTGCTTAAATTAAAATTAGTTGATAAAAGGAGATAAAAAATAAAAATATAAAAGCGATAGAGCAAATTGCGGATCAGCAAGCAAGAGCGTCCGAACAGCGCGGAAGCAGCAAGTACTACAAATCCACCTCAATCCCTCAATCTCTCTCAACTCAACCTCCCATACAACACAAAGTGATACGTTTACATTTTTGCATTACATAACCAACTACATTTACAAGCTTATTCTATTGCAATAAAATTGCACACTATAGCTCAGCTAGGACATTTTTACTTGGCTCTCCAGTTAAATATAAATTATGCTTAGTGAATTGTAAAATGGCCGGAGAATCTGGGCAGCGGGGGCGGTATTGCACTCGCTCTATCGTACCGTTGTCACAAAAAGAGAGCTGAGCCGGAAGGCAAAGCTTTCGATCTACCGGTCAATTTTCGTTCCTACCCTCACCTATGGTCATGAAGGCTGGGTCATGACCGAAAGAACTAGGTCGCGAGTACAAGCAGCCGAAATGGGTTTCCTCAGAAGGGTGGCGGGCTTCTCCCATAGAGATAGGATGAGGAGCTCAGTCATCCGTGAGGAGCTCGGAGTAGAGCCGCTGCTCCTTTTCGTCGAAAGGAGCCAGTTGAGGTGGATCTGGTAAGGATGCCCACTGGGCGCCTCCCTTGGGAGGTGTTTCAGGCACATTCAGCTAGGAGGAGGTTCTGTGCATGTCAGTGTATCAGGATGTGCTACCAGTATAACTATCAGATAGTGTGATATGGTATGAGGTTGTAACCACAACACTAAAGCTATACAAATATAGTGTTGGTAGCACATCCTGATAGGTAGCATATATTTCTATTGTACTAGAACTCTCCCTGAAAAAACATGCCAACTTCCAGTGTCATCAATGTGTGCAGATTGTTTTTCTCTCAAATTTTCCCTTCTGCTCCTCAACTGTACTTAAAAAGGAGGTCTTGTGAGTACAAAAAAAAAAAAAAAAAAAAGCTTATTATTAATTGAATTTTTTTGTAAAATCACAAAGATTTCAATGTTGTCTGAGATAAAGTAGAATACAACAGGGCTAAAATGCTTCCCTTTCCCCTCCCTTTTTTTCTGGACCCAAAGTGATGACAGAGAAGGGAATAAATAAATAATTTGTATTTGTATTAAATATTGATGAAAACCTTTTTTGAGAAAAGAAATGAAAAAGTGTGTTTTTTTTGTTTTTTGTTTTTTTTGTTTTTTGTTAAAACAATAAATAAATGTATATGTTAATAAAAATCGAAATACAATTACAAAATACACCGCCTGGCCAAAAAAATGTTGCTGTTTGGATTTTTTGTTGGTTTTGTCTAGCTGGCAGGGCAGAAAGGGATTTTTGAGAGTACTGGTCTGTTCACTTATAGTGCTAGTCATAATGTTTTGCATTGTTTGGAGTGAATGGAGCTGTTGTTTATTTTGAAATGCTCCTTTACATGACTTTATCAAACCTGCTTCACAGGTGTGCTTCAGTGGTTGCAATCAAGCGGATATTAAATGCTTCACAACGTGTAGTGCGGATTCACGCCATATTACATTTCAGATGACTGTACACACTTTTGCATGAGTCCACCTAATTTCCTGTCATTTCTTGACACTGCTTCAGTTCCCACTCCATTTTAAACCAACTAGGTTCAGTCTGGCGGTATTGAATGCCCACCTCTGACTTTGGAGCTGGCCAATCACAGTGAGGATTTTGGGGTGGCATCTGGGTTGGCCAATGGAGACAGCACTTTTAGACAGCACTTATTTAAAGGTCACTGGAGTAGGCATATGCATTTTTAAAAATTAAAATCACTTATACTCTCTACGTTTCAAATAAGCTATTGTTTTTGTAATTAAAAAATAAAACAAAAAACATGTTAAAACAAAAAGATTCATTCAAAACGAAGAGCTGCATCAATGCCATATTTTTTTTCCCCCTCTTGTTATTTATGGCAAGGTGGGCCAAATCAAAGGTCATCACGGGCCAACTTTGAGCCCTAATTTGGGCACCTTGGCTCCAAACTTTTTACAGTGGCGTACCCCTTCAAACATTCAACATCTTTTCGCATACCCCCTCTCTGAGGCATAAATAAAATATGTCTGTTTAACACAATTATCTTTGTAAAACAACTGCCTTATATTAAACATGTTATATTTGTACATGTTATACTAATCATATACATACTGAATAAATGGCTTATCGATTGAGATGGGAATGCTAGGTATGATGTAATTGCATAGCTTGAAAACTTCCCCCTCATCGCATCTTGGTACGCAAAAATAGTGTTCAGTTCTGTGCCTGGAACTGTGCATCATTGCAGGTATGGCATTGCCGTCCGAATTCGAGCATTGAGGGTAAGAATCTGTGCAATTGCGCGGTCAGCACAGGGTGCTTTTTTATGTCAACTAAAATCGTGGACGACTGACACGTGTGAGTCTGGTCAAACAGTGAAGTATTTTACTTGCTATCACTAAGCTACGTCACCTAGCACTGGGCTGACGAAAAAAGATACTTGTGTGATGCATGATTCATGAGTAAATGCATTATTTTAACTGCAAAAGATAGGGTATTTCATTGCATATTTATCTGACCTTTATGACACAAACATTTTGGTGTTTCTATACTAGAGGGCACACAAAATAATTGTTGCCAGTTAGAAATACATGAACTGTTATTTTAAACTGTGATGAAATTGAAAGAACGGTTAACCTCAGAATTGCATTCACATTGCCCCATTGTCATCTCATGTACCCCAGTTTGGGAAACACTGCTCTAGAGGCAGTGTTATGATCTGGGGTTGCTTCGATTGGTCAGGTCTAGGCTCAGCAATGTTATGTGGCAATAAAATTAAATCAGCTAACTACCTGAATGTACTGAATGACCAGGTAATCCCATCAATGGATTTTGTCTTCCCTGACAACACGGGCATATTCCATATTTTATAACACTGAGAAGCCGATCCTACAGTACTGTAACTGTTGGAAACAATATGCCGACTTCCCTTGTAATTATGCTTATAAGTACAGTCATTAGGTGGATAGGATGGATCGGTTTGCATGGTCTTAGAAACCACAAACCTCAATACCTGCATTCCTGTGTTAGTACAACACAGCAATAACTGGACGCCCACTTAATTTTTTCAGATGAATAGATAATGATGTAGCCTTCTTCGACATGCAAAACTGGTTTCTCTGAATGTTCAAGCACTTCTGTTATGTTGCTCTTGGCAAAAAAAATGACACGTGTGATATGATACTTGTCCAAAAACCAAAGACCTGATTTGGGAAGTGACTGAGTATGATATTAAAAAGAATGTTCTCTTTGTCTTTTGAAAATCGTCCACAAGAATCTTGTTAAAATGGAGCCAGAGAAATGACAAAACAATTTGAATTTGAATTGTATAAATTTGAATTATAGACTTTTGAATTTGAATTATAAGTGTGATTTTGCCAAACGTTGTATTTTAAATAGGTTTGAATTCGAATTTTTTAAACTCCAATCCTGGAGATTTCCTATTTAACCAAATTGGATTGATTTATTTTATGGCACAATTTTATAAATATTTATTTTCAAATAGTACATTTTTGGTTCTGAATTCTTACACTGTAAATATTCCGGTTTAAAAAATACAGCTTCAAGTTTTCAAGATGAATAAGAAATTCAGAACACCAAATTCAATATTCTAAAATTCAAACCGCAGAAATTCAGAACTACAGAAAGTGGGTCAGAGATCAAGCCACAGGGAAGAGTAGAGGGTCTCGGAAAAGTCGAACGGAGCATTTTGGCCAATTACAGGTCGAGGTGCAATAATTCTCTGGCACGAGCATGATTCAAAAGGTCGCCATTCTGACCATGAAGTGGTTCTTAAACTTGTATGATTGATATTTTTATGGTTAGCACGTTAGCACATTCTCAGCACATGAGACATTTGTCTAAGCGGTAAGCGGTATACATCAGATCCAAGTCGGATGTTATTTCAAACACTTGTTGGTGTTTGTAAGTGCGTTTTGAGCTCAAGACATGATTATCACGAATGATCATTCAGATGTGTGTGATTTAGCAGGCGTGATTACATTATACCAGTGGTCAGGAACCTATGGCTCGCGAGCCACATGTGGCTCTTTGTTAAAAAATCAGGTGGCTCGCCGGGTCTCTCACCATTCACCAACACATGACTGTTTAAAACTGTCTCACCATTCACCAACACTGACTGCCCGAAATACTATCGTGTTCTTACGCGGAGGACAGTTTAGTTGGTGAAGTAGTGACATGTTTACACACTATATGTAGATATTGTGTGGGGATGAGCAACTTTATTTAGCATTTGGGTCGTTTACTGTTTGCCGTTGAATGACTAAATGACTCAGCACTTTCTATTTACCGTCAGATTGATAAGCTAACTTGTTAAGTATGGGCAGCTTTATGTTGTATTTTCAGGAAGAGTATTTACTGTTATTATTATTATTGATATGATTCATATGACGTGTGGTACAGATTGTTTCTTAGTCATATTGTTTCATATAAGAGCATGTTATTGTCTCTGAATATTTCTACATTATAAGACAGTCTAATAATTATTCCACTGTATTGTTATTAATGTTTGATGCTTGTTGTGACTTTATTAAGAAATATACTGTTTATTATTATTTCCTTCTGTAGAACCACATCTTTATTCACCTGTAACATAAAAGAAGCAAGTATTTTCATTCTCACATGTGCACATCCCTATTGATGTTTCGTCATTATGCCATTTATTTTTAGTTTGACTGTCAGAATCATTTTAAATGGAACATTTCACGTGTTCTTGTCATAAATCTTCAAAGCTGCAAAATAAGTTTAAACAAGCAGCAATCCAACAAAGAACAAAGAAACGTTCAGTTTAAAATGATTAAACGCCTTACAATAAGCCTACAATTTGCATGAAATTAATCGTATAATGTAATCACGCCTGTTAAATCACACACGTCTGAATTATCATTCGTGACAATCATGTCTTGAGCTCAAAACGCACTTACAAACACCAACAAGTGTATCAATCATACAAGTTTAAGAACCACTTCATGGTCACAATGGTGACCTTTTGAATCACGCTCGTGCCAGAGAATTATTGCACCTCGACCTGTAATTGGCCAAAAAGACCCTCTACTCTTCCCTGTGGAACACAGTAGCTTGCTCTCTGACCCACTTTCTGTTGATCTGAATTTCTGCGAATATTTTATAATTTTAGAATATTGAATATTTACAGTGTAAGAATTCCGAACCAAAAATGTACTATTTGAAAATACATATTTATAAAATTGTGCCATGAAATAAAACAATTCAATTTGGTTAAATATGAAATCTCCAGGATTGGAGTTTAAAAAATTCAAATTCAAACCTATTTAAAATACAACGTTTGGCAAAATCACACTTATAATTCAAATTCAAAAGTCTATTATTCAAATTTACACAATTCAAATTCAAATTGTTTTGTCATTTCTCTGGCTCCATATTATGTAAAATAGCCAAATCGAATGCAGAAATAAATGTCTGCGAGTCTTCCTGATAGAAATGTTTTTTCTAAAGAACTAGACAATAAAAAGTTATTTGTGGATATTAAAAGCTTCTTCTACAGTATCAGATTGTAAACAAATTTTTTATTCAATCGGAATGTAAATTTTTAAGGCATTTGTTCAGACTTTATGAGTTTCTTCTTTATTCAATTTCCAATAACACTCTTGGACTCTGTATTATCAAAATTATGCCCACTTTTCTTCACTTGTTAGTTATTTTGGACAGAAGCATTTGCTAAATTATTAAATGTAAATGTAAAGGAACTCAATAGAGAAGATCAGCAAATGATATTGTGTCCAATAAGCAATCTCACATTTCATTTTATAATTTATTTCAATGTGGTAAAACATGACATTAAACTATACTTTAATTCACCATGTATGCTGTGTATTACACAAGTATGCTGTAACGCACCAACCCCACTGTGTGTCAGCAGTTAAAACCTGGAGAAAGGTTAGAGGGCTTAATAAACATACAAAAACAAAACATGACAGACACTCCCTAAAAACTTTTCTGAATGTATAAAATAAACAAAGTTCATAAATTCATATGGTCAAAAGATTACCACCTACACTCTTTTATGTAATTTATAAAATTGAAATTGAAATTTATGAACAACTGAAATTGTTCAGCCCAAATTGAAAATTCACCCTCATGTTCTACACCTGTAAGACTTTCTTCCATAGGACATGACAAGGAGATGTTGATTGACAGCCTCAGCCACCGTTCACTTACTAAAAAATATGTTATGTATGTGAATGCTGACTGAGACTAACATAATGCATAACATCTCACCTAATTTTCAGTTTTGGGTGACCTAACTGGTTTTATTCAAGTATAATTCAAAAAATATATTATTATGACAAATTCAGTATGAATAAAGTACATTAGTTTACATAATTTATTTAAGACTAAGAAAAAGGGAGAAATATTATCAGAAGCCTTGCCTTCAGGACAGTGTCTTTGATGTCAAGGTAACAACTGAAATTGTTTCCTATTGTTCTTTTTAGACAGATATCACAGTTTGGACAACAATGTGTCATTTAAAAATGGTGCTACAGTACTGTATGTTTAATGTAAAACACTACAGGAGTCTCCACTGTTGAACCAGCAGACTCAGAAACCGATTTTCCCCCTCATTACAAATTACAACCAAAGACATTACAAACCAAAGAGGGAAAACTGAAGAAAAAAAGCGGCACATTTAAAAACTTATTACACTATATTTCATTGCTGTACTTCTTCTGTTATACCATTTGCATTTCTTAAAATTTGCACTTTATCGTTTTATCATTTTATATATATATACACATATATACAGTAATGTGGCACGGTGGAGGGTGGGACCGGGCCGTCAAGAGGGATAAAGGCCACTCGCGGACGTCGATGCGGGAGAGAGAGATCGTTCACGGACATGTCCATTGTCTTATGTGTTTGTATTTTGAGTTTTCCATTAAACCTATGATTTATATGTTAAGCCGGTTTCTCGAGTCTTCCTTGCCCATGAACTTGATCTGTTTTACAAGTATATATTTGGGCTTTTGTAATCATGATTAATCGCGTAATTCTTGTAGTTAATCGCGATTAATCACAGATTTTGAAAATGCTGAAATTTGACACCATATATATTTATTTTCCTGTCAAAATACAGTTATTAAAATTGGAAATTTGCTACATTAATGTTGTTAAAGAAGGCTGAAACTCATCATAACAGGTCAGAGGATAGATAGATTGATAGAAACAACAGAACATTCAATGACATAAATAATGTTAATTTAATTACACATTCATATTATTGGCCAGACTCAGATTCATATAGTCCTTCTCACCATCCAGGGTTAAGAGTAATTATGTTCTTTTTGTGAAGATCCAAGATAATTTTGTACTCTGAGTGTCCGTTGTGTTTTCCAGTGCGTTTGAAAAACTTGGGCACCTTCTCGAAATAGTGGTGCCAAGTCCCTTTACTGTTTGCGCCAAACCCAAACACATTGACCTAATCAGAAGAAAAACAATCCACAAAAGAATAATTGACATTAGTACACAGCACAATGTTATCATTTACTAGCCCTCATGTCGATCCAAACACATATGACTTACTTTCTTTAGTGGACCCCAAAAGGAGATGTTAGACAGAATTTTAGACTCAGTCACCGTTCTCTTTAAATGACCATGTTTGCATGCACTTAAGAAAACGGTTTATTCCAGGGTTTTTGTAGAAAGCGTCATTATGAAACATCATGTAAACGAGAATGCAGATTTCCTTACGCCATTTAAGGGATTAAGAGAAAGCGGTTTAACAGACTTAGGATTCTCCCGGAGAATGCTGCTTAATGTGGCCATGTAAACACATGAGCGCTGTTCTAAGGGTTTTTTGAAGAGTGTGCATGTGCGTGGATCAGACCAGAGATGTAGCCCAACAACATGTCAACACAGTTTCTGGTGGCTCAGCGGTTAAGGCTCTGGGTTACTGACCAGAAGGTTGGGGGTTCAAGCCCCAGCACCGCCAAGACACCACTGTGTGACCCTTGAGCAAGGCCCTTGATCCTATCTGCTCCAGGGGTGCTGAATCATGTCTGACCCCAGCTTAGCTGGGATATGTGAAAAATAAATAATTTCACTGTATATATGCAGAAATGTATGTATAATGTGTGACAATTTATTATTTATTTTTATCGATGGTCCCTCATGTTCGCTTAAATGTGCTCATACGTTGGGGGAATCCCAGAGTTTTATGTAAGAGGGAAACCCCACTTTTACAGAGCAATTCTGCAGCATATCGTAATGGAAAGTTAAGGAAACAAACACAGGAACAACTCTGAAATATCTGGAAATAAAGCAAAGCAACAGAGAATACAGATATGGATACCATGTTTGTTATTTACTTGGAATGTCGATTTAACGTGTTAATTCAGTGCGATTCATTTTTTTTATAATAACGTGTTAAAAAACTTAACGCAATTATTCGCAATTCCCCTGGACTGTAATATTCAAAACACTTGATGGAGCGCAAATCTGAACTAAGGGATCTCAAGATGTGTTCTAAGTATGCAACTATTTTTAACTTGACACAGTGACCTAAACCTTTTATGTTTATGATGCGACGCACCCAAGACGCAACACAAGCATGTCTGACGCAGGTGTACATTGGCGGGTCCTTAAACAAGCCCTCATAATAAATCTCCAACTGATTGACAAATTCACTTGTGTAATGGATTACTGTGAACTGTGTGTCAATGATTGACTTATGATCAATAATATGGTAGTAAACAATACATTGTATTCTAAAGCTGCTTTTTGTCTTATCAATGATTAACTCATCTGCTTTAGGAATGTAATGCATTTTAATTATCTGAATATGTTTATATATATATATATATATATATATTAATTATACAGATAATTAAAATGCTTTACAGTCTTGGGTGCGTTGCATCAAAAAAATAAAATGTTTAGGTCACTGTGTCAAGTTAAATATAGTTTAATACTCAACCTTTAAACACATCTTGCGATCTCTTAGTTCGCATTTGGGCTCCATCAAGTGTTTTGAATGCAAGAATGTAACGCATGTTTGTGTTGTGTTTCTTCACTGTATAAACTGTGTGATGCTCATACAGCTGAAGTTTCACTTACTGCCCTCTGGAGTAAACAGGTGGTACTACAAGCTTGCATTTCTCAGGAATCTTCCCTATTATGGTCCGGGGTCAGTGAGATTAATTGCGTTAATTATTTTAACGCGTTATTTCTTGAAAAAAATTAATCGCACTGAATTAACGCGTTAAATCGACAGCCCTAATTAAAAGATTTACCTCATCACAGATATGTATGGCAAACATCAGCACAAGGAAACCCGTGGATGGATAAGATCTTGAAGACTTGATGTGCAGCCAAGAACTGTGCACGTAACGCATAAAAGCAGGGTGAATAACCATCGCCTAAAAGAAAGTTTTACACAACATAAACCAAAAATTACTTTGTGAATCTTGAACACAGTTCAGAATCGTATACCTAGCTAAATGTTTCCAGCCATGTTAAGAAAAAGTAATTAGGGGTTATAACAATATAAGGACGAGTAAACAATGACTGAATATCCATTGTTGTGTGAACTACCCATAAAGTACTTTTGTGTTGCTAATAGGTTCCCATAGCAACAAGTTTTACAATGGAATTATCTCCAGCCCGTGTGTGAAATATGGAATTAGGCTCTGTTGGTGATACATTACGTCTCCAAGGTGGAGCCCTTAAGCAGTGACACAAAGAACACAACGTTACATTTTACAAAGTTTGTCCTATTTGGGAATGAGATTATGCCCCCCCCCCCTTCCCCCCCTCAAATGTACGCACCTGGCTGACACGTCTATAGCATGCTCTTCTTAAGATTTTTTACAAGTGACCTAGCGACAAAGGTTGTTGTTGGTTTTTGTATGGAGTTCCACTTAAAACTATTCAAACACACCCAAAGATAAAGTATGAGGAAAGAAAATGCTTAAATAAGATTTGAAACAAATTTAAAGAGGAATTTTTGCCTTAAGGATCATGAACTACCTGCTGTTCAGTAGGTGTATTTTTTCATTTAATTACATTGAAATTGTTTATTGTTAAAATAAAGATATTGTGTGATCTTACATAGTCCTTGTTGGCTTGTATCTTGTCTATAACCTTAAATCTGGTTCTGTTGAGAAATAGAAAAAAGAAAAAAGGGTCAAAGCATTCCTTGCTGTACAACTAGTGGACAATATACAGTGTCCCCCAAAAGTATTTGGACACTTGGATACACTTGAAAATAAATTGATTTCATTGCATTAGATATATCAGATGTAAGATATAAAGCAAGTGGCATCTGCAAACACATGATACAAAACCTTTTCAGACTTCACTTCCCTCATTCATTTTTAGTGGATGCATTAAGTCAGTCCTCGTAAACTTTTCACACAGGTATGCTAGCAGCAGATGGAGTTCAACACATTAACTATGGACATGTGTCCAAATGCTTTCTTTAAAATAAATGCAACTTGCTTTTAAATATTGTGTTATCTAATGCAATGGCATTCATACTTTTTAAGTGTTGTTGAAGTGTCCAAATAATTTTGGGGGCCACTGTATACAGTGGCAAGAATATAATCTTCATCAAGTTACTTAAAAGTTACTTAAGCTAACAACACACAAACAATTATTAAACACATCCCAATAAACATTCACAGTGCACTGGAAAAAGTAAGTGAACCCTTGGATATAATAACTGATCAATTCTCCTTTGGCAGCAATATCCTCAACTAAGCGTTTACGGTAGCTGTAGATTAGGCCTACACAATGTTCAGAAGGAATTTTGGACCATTCTTCCTTACAGACCTGCTTCAGCCCAGCCATATTTTTAGGACATCTAGTGTGAACAGCTCTCTTGAGGTCATTCCACATATGGCGCCCTTTTTACACCATATGTAGTGTTGCCTGTTCTTCCCAAACAATTCAACCTTAGTTTTATCAGTCCACAAAACATTTTCCCAGTAGAGTTGTGGAGTGTCAAGGTGGTCTTCAGGCACGCAGCAATTTTTTAGTTGGAAAGCATCGGCTTCCTTCATTGTGTCCTGCCATGGACACCATGCCTGTTTAATGTTTTCCATGTAGTAGACTCATGAACAGAACTGTTAACCAGTTCCAATGATTCCTTCAAGTCATTAGCTGTCACATAGGGTAATTTTTTTACATCATTGAGCATTGTGTGATGAGTCATCTTGGCTGGACGGTCACTTCTAAGGAGAGTATCTACAGTACTAAATCATCTCCATTTATAAACAGTTTGTGTAATTGTGGACAGATGAACATCTAAGTTCTTCAAAACAACAGTGTTACCCTTTCCAGCATTATGCAAAGCAACAATTCTTGATCGTAGGTCTTCTGAGCTCTCTTTTTTTGCGAGGCATGATCCAAGTCAGCAGATGCCTCATGTGAATAGCAAGCTCTAAATGTTTGAGTGCTTTTTATAAGTCAAAGTAGCTCCAACCCACACCTCCAAACTAGTTTCATTAATTGGATGCCAGGTTTGCCAACTCCTGACTCGAATTAGCTTTTGTTGATGTCATTAGCCAAGAGGTTCACATACTTTTTCACAACCTTCACTGTGAATGTTTGAATGATGTATTTAATATGTACAAGAACAACACAATAATTTGTGTTTTATTAATTAAAACAGATTGTGCTTGTTCATTATTGTAACTTAGATAAAGATCAAACCAGATGTTATGACAAACTTATATATAAATGCAGGTAATACAGGTAAAACATATTTTTTCTTGCCACTGTATGTTCATGAAAGATTCGATTTTATCAGGAACAACTCATTGAACTCATGAATTTGTATCTATTATATTTAGATATACGTTGTGTGTTTGCTCACTGACCGTTTGATCGTTCCAGTGGTTAGAGCACTGGCAACCCACTGGATATCCAGTGTTTTAAAGGGCAATAGCACCAGGTGGGTGGTGTTGTCCAGATGGGTGGCACTTTCTGGGTACATGATCCGGTGGGTAGTCCTGAACCCCACGTCATTCTCAAAGCCTTTAACTGGTGCCTTATTCATCCTGACGAAATGGATTGTAATGCTTGAATGTGCTTATCACATTATCTATAATACTTAACTTCTTCCTTATTTTTTGCGAGAGTTTACCTGATTACAAAATCATTGTTGTCTATAAGAGGACCATAGTGTGATCCTAAAAGGTTGCCAGAGTTTCCCACCACAGCACAGGTTCTGCAGCGATGTGGACCGGCATCTCTGTAGTGTCCTTCTCCGGGAATGACTGCAAACAGCTCCTTAATTACTTCAGAGTAATTAGCCTTGCTCTTGGTTGACTGTAAACGCTGCAGATGGATAAAAAGTGACTCTGATGTCCTCATTGAGAAATCATCACCAAATAAATCATTGTAAGAAGGAAATTTGAAAATCACAGGTAACACTTTTGGTATGTTCCAAAACCTAGTGAGCTGCCTTGCTGTCTCCTGACTATGTAGGCTGGTGCCTTATGGGGGCCGAAGCCCACTAGGGGGCCAAAGCCAACTTCCAAGGGGGCCTCAAGATGACTACAATTTATTACAAATAAGTTAGATTAAAATGTGATAACTTTATTTAAATGCTAAAATTATTTAAAATCATGATGTAGACCTACAACATATAAACTGACAGTTCCTGAAACTCCTAGAGACTTGTTTTTCAGCTGATTTCAATACAAATAGTCAGTTTTCTATCATTTTAAACGATTTGTATAATCATTTCTCACACTTCGTCCGCCACCTAGGAGACTCTCGCTCCGTAATGACATTGAGCTGTTCAGGTTGTGTGGTGTGTTTAAATCCTGCAGGGGTACTTATGAGATCGGAAATTGTAAAGTGATTTTAGTCCTGCTTTGTGATTGCAAAAACAACATTCTCTATTTTTTTACATACTAGCGTAGGCAGAAAGCTTTTTAAGTGCCAATGCAACAAAATGAAAAGGAAAACCATGCATTAGGTGTTCAATTAATGCTTTATCTACCTATTTTATTATTCTTTTAAGACCACATGGGAAATGTAGTTTTGTTGCAAATGCTAATTAAGTCTTATTTTCTGGCTAGTATCATTATTCTTCTAAACCAAACTATTGTAGGCTCCATAGTCAAAATCCTCAAGTAAAACTAAATTGTTATTTAAGGACCACAACAGTTTTCCACTTTGTCAGGCACATACTCATACTTGCTTGTGGTAGTTGTAGTCTTTATTTAGCAACTATTTAGCACATTGTTGAAGATCTGTCACAGATCTTCCGTGTGGACATCAACTGATGTTTTACATACTGTATGATGCATGTGTAATGCATCCAGCTGGTACGTGATAGCCGTGCCGTGTGTAAACCTCACTTTCCTGGCCTTAAAGGTGGAGTAAGCGATTCCTGAGAAAGAATGTTGATATTTGAACTCAACAGCCAAACAAACACACCCCTCACTTCAGTGCTCCTTCAGAAGCTCGCCCCCCAAATTGATGCCCACGCAGTAGTGTTGCGTGGATTGGTCCGATCCACTTTGTTTATTTTCTCATTTACAGAGCCAGGGCTGTGTACAAACACAAGATTTTTTTTTCAGCACACACACAGAACGGACAGCTAGCGGACCATGAAGAGATGTTCACGAAATTTGACAAAAAGTGTATTGGATTAAAATGACTTACTCCATCTTTAAGAGATGCACTAGCAAGGCTAGAGGACATGGCTTTTATAGACTCCTTGTAAGCGCGTATGACTCTAATGTGGGTCAATGACTCTAATAGGACCAGTGACATATGTAGTAATGTGGAATCAATGCAAACCAAGCTGATGTCATTTGCTATCATAACGTTCACAATGTGTTTTGTCAATTTAGCACGTAATAGTAAATAAATCTTTTTTATTAAGTTATCATCTTATGATTCGTCAAGTAAAAATTGAGGATTATCTACCACATCCTGAATATATTACCAAGACAGGAAGACATTGTGCTAGATCGCTTCATATACTGTTTTTGTCTTTGGCAGTGTCATATTAAATATTACAACTTTACAACATTCCATTAAAAATGACCCACACCAACCTGTGAGTATAAAATGTTTGGAATGTACTATATAGCCTACCTGCCACCACTTATAGATGTCGTCAGACAGCTTGCTGTTTTCAAGAGAGAGAAGAGGTGGAATATCTTTTCTGAAGACTTCCATAAACCACTCATCATCGTTTGCCGTCAAACATCTTTCCATACATGCACAGGGTTCTTTATGAAAGATATGCTCCGCCATTGTATTGTTCATCAAATAAATTATATTTTCAAAAGATTCTTTATGTATAGTCACAGTACAAATGCAGATTAAGCTCAGCAGAACCACAATGCAAAACTTCTTTTGTTTAAAAAGACGCATTTTGAAATCTGATGTTAGGCTGGTTGGATGGGAGTTTAGGGTGCAGAAGCATCCGTTGATTCGTCTGGTACCTTTGTACTCCTTATCATGAGATCAGCTTTGAGAATCTGAAAAATAAAAAAATCAACAATATAAACAATTACAATAACAATATTTAACAATGAACAACTAGATGGGTAAAGTTGGCAAGATGAACTTTGATGTTGGCTTGACAAAGCTTTGCCTTAAAGTTTAGAAAGTTTACACTGTAAAGTGTAATGGTGGTGGCGTAGTGGCTAGAGCACAGGGCTGCTAATCTGAAGGTCGCTGGTTCGAACCCCACGGCCACCACCATTGTGCCCTTGAGCAAGGCACTTAACTCCAGGTTGCTCTGGGGGGGGGATTGTCCCTGTAATAAGTGCACTGTAAGTCACTTTGGATAAAAGCAAATGTAAATGTAATACAAATCAGTTTAAATAAATTAAGTAGACGCAGGGGAGGAGTGACAGACTGTCGAGTCTGACAGTTCTCACTTCTCATATTGGATCAGTCACCTATGATACATAGGGTGGATGATTCACATTTATGTGCTTTATTGCAGATAAGTGTATATAATTAAAATACTGTTGCTTTAAATTCAAATAAATATGATGAACAAGACACTCAGCGTACCTGTTATTTAATTTCACCCATAAATGTGTCTTTCCATCCATTTTAAGTTTAATACAAACACGTGTTTTAGATATTTCTTATATTAAGATATTTTAGATATATGTGGTGGCGTAGTGGGCTAAAGCACATAACTGGTCATCAGAAGGTTGCTGGTTCGATCCCCACAGCCACCACCATTTTATCCTTGAGCAAGACACTTAACTCCAGGTTGCTCCGGGGGGATTGTCCCTGTAATAAGTGCACTGTAAGTCGCTTTGGATAAAAGCGTCTGCCAAATGCATAAATGTAAATGTACATTTCATAAATATGACAACAATCACCTATCCCATACTGAGATCATGAGAGTTTCAGTGTCACACACAAAAGGTTTGCTTTTCAGTGGTCCCCAACTCATGCTCTGCTTTTCAGCAAACACATTAACACACTGTGTCTCTCTCTCATCTACCACTGTCTCCTCTCTTTAAATATTCCCTCCACCCCTCACTGGAACACAAGACCAGTGTAGCACACAGGTGGAACTCATTCACCACTTATCTTCCCAGCCTCACTCTGCCCAGACAAACACTTGGCCCTGCCCTGCTTTCCATATACACACATCGCCAAACTCAGGTCGGGGAATTCTCCGGCCTGATTACATTGTTTTATCTCTGGGAGTGTGGTTACCTTCCTGTTTGCTGTGCGCTTGTTCTCTGCACCCGCCACTCTTCAACAGAGGTTTCCTCACGGATCTGCTCTTGACTACCAACCATGGCCATAACCAGCTACGAGGTCACCGAGGTCTGGACCTCAGTACATTTTTCATATTCAAAAATGAATTAAATAAATGAAAATGTGAATTAACGTTAGCTACACTCAGTAACTTTTTGCTCATGTCATCTTGGACTTTCAGTGACACCTAGTGGTGTGGATGCAGCATCATTCAAAATCAATAGTTTTCAGTTACAGATGCCATTGTAGAAATTCACTATTCACATTCAACCATGATTAATTTAATCCAAAAGTGAAAGTGTCTAAGAACAAGATGGTTACTGAGTTTAAACCAGTAGTATTCAGCTATGACTACAGTCCTCATCTCATGTGAGTGGTCATGATTTTATACAAATGTTTCAAAATTACAATTAATTTCTTTAGGTGTAAATCTTTTTTAAAGGGGAAAAAAAGGACTGAGTGCACCTTTAAATAATTAAGAGTCTGCCAAAAGGAAAACAAGTGATTGTTTTGGATAATATTTAATGGAGTAATCATAGTCCTAAATTAGTTGTTAATTAACTTTTGCTGATTTTTCTGTAGTTAATATGAGTACATTTATCTGCCCAACTCAAAACCAATGCATTTTGCATTTTGCATGCATTGACAAAAATTCTGTATTAATATTGTTAACTACATTTGCGATTAAAAAATAATTTAAATGTAAGCGCAGTGTAGTTCAAGCAGGAAGACTAGCAGTTGTACATCATCGCACTGTTAGATGGGTAATTCCCAGCCAATCACATGTAAGCCATTGCTTTATATGTCTGCTCACAATATCACATAACTCTTTTAGTATGCTAACATGGCAACCTCCACCACCCCACCACCACCAGTTGAGTCCCATCCTGCATGGGTTAAGCTTGCCCCTGTCTCTTATCTCCGACAGGATATGACGGTTCCGGGTACAACTTCTTCGGACCGCCAGATTGGTAAAAGTCTTGACACCTCACTGTGGACCTCACTTATTTTCAAACCCTGGTTACAGCCCTGACCACAACACATTCACTCACTACGAACACATTCTTCACGGAGGATTCCTCACGGATCTGCTCAATGAGCTGCCACGGCACGCACACATCGACAAACACCAATCACCTCCTTATGCAGCTGGTGCCGGGTAGGGATGTGCGGAGCAACTAATTTCACATGACATTTAAATGAAAATTTTGAAGTCGACTAGTCTAAAAAGGAACCAAAAATTCCCCAAAAAATGTGTTTGTGCGACGCATTTAAAATTACATTAAATAAAATATAAATACAGAACATGACACGCATTGACTGAATCAATATTAGCTCATTTTTAACAGGCATGTGTATTGAAAACAACAGAATGAATAGTGCAGGACCAATAGAGCAACCCATCCTGCTCTAAATGGAATTTAAAAAAAGTACAAATTAAGATTAAGATTAAGATTAAGATTCAACTTTATTGTCATTGTGCAGAGTACAGGTACAGAGCCAGTGAAATTCAGTTTTTCTCATATCCCAACTAGGCTGTTACTTAAGATATAAAAGTTACTTAACAAATTAAAACAGTCAGTAGGTCACATTGTTGAATTAACAGGTAGGCTAAACCAAATCTACGAGAGAAAAAATATGCTGTTTGGTAAAGAACATTAACCAATAACAGTTATGATGTAAAATAAATACATAAGTAGCTATAGGATAGAAAAAAATAGCCCTGTGATGTAGCCTACAATAAACCTAATGTAGCCTATTGTAAACATGACGTGAATAACAGCTAGTTTAACCCGTTCAGCAGTCGGCACCTCGTTGAATATAGCCTTAATAAGCAGATTAAAAAATGGCATACCTAGCCTAAAACACTAATTTTCTAGGTTATACACAAAAGCATACAGGGCTGCCAACTCTCGTGCACTGAGCGTGAGACTCGCGCAATTTACACTGTTCTCGCGCCACACGTCCCTTTTCTCACGCAGTGACAAGTCGCTGAGCAAAGAGGAGAACACTGACGGTGCACGCGACAGACAATGCAACACATGCATTCCAACTTGTCCTAAAATCATGAAGTACAAAATCCTAAGTCCGTTAGTCAAACTGACAACGAACTCTGTTGGAAATAACTTAAGATCGTAAAGTGTACGCTTATATTTCTTGCCAAAGCTGTCAAACAAAACGATCCCTTAGGGGTATATTTCATAATAGGCCATGAATAAGACACTTAACAGGTTATATAGGCCCATTTCAAGTGCATTCAAATCTTAGGCAATATGAATCAAAGTTGAATGGTATTTTAGTTTACATTGTGTTCTGTAAATCATTCTAATTTGTCAAATGTTATTGATGACAGTAATTATTACATTTTCAATTTAAAAAGAAGAAAGCACACCAGTGTTCATATGACATTGTGTGATTAGCTACTGTATAGCAGTAGGCAAAACAGGTCTGATAAAAAGATATAGCCAGTTTGTTTGAACAGTTGAGCAACGAGCTTCCTCTGCCATTCATTCAATTTAGTATTTTCATGTATTATGATACAACTATTATTTATTTCTGCATAATAACAATAATGAGACAGCGGTGAGAGAGAAGGAGACCAAGAGGAATAGGCAAATGTGGTCTGTTGTAAGGAAGTTTCGCTTCCAAACAAATACATTACATTAACACCTAATCAAATTTTCGGGTCTAATAGTAAAATTGTCTTATTTATTCTGTAACCTACATAAAACAGTGCTCTTAATCGAATCTTAAAATTGTATCACAAACCATTATAGCAATAACTATAAGGAATTAGTTAAAGGTAAATACATTTATAAACAAATGAGTTGAATAATGTACTCGTGCACCCTAAAAATCACGTTTTCGGACAAGGGTGCATGGTCATTTATTATTATTATTATTATTATTATTATTATTATTACTGCGATTACTCAAGGCGACCGAAGCAACATTCAACATTCATAAGTGGAAAAAAGCTTCTGAATGATCACTGCATTTACTGAGAAAGGTGAAAGGAAGAAGGATAAACTCACTTTTCAGAAAGCCCCTTTTGCCGTGAAATAAAACAGTCCAGCTTCGCTACAGATCCGGTGCTGCCTGGATGTGTGTGATCACTGATCTGATTTCCTCAGGACTTTTTAAGAGAGTTCAAAATATCTTTGAACTGGTTAGTGCGGAGAAACAGGCGTGTTAACCTTCACTCTGATGTGGTCATGTGTGTTGAGGTCACGTATAATTGTTCTCGTTTGTCCTTTCAAATAGTAAATGCTTTGAATAAAACATTTTTCTGAATAAAGGCTTTAAATGCGATAAAGTTCAAAAAAATTATAATTTTTGGTTTTAAATTATTTATTTATTTTTTTCACACAGAAAGTCACACAGTAGCTACAAGACTAAGTCTACATTGATTTTTTTATTATTATTATTATTATTTTGTAATAATTTTCATTTTTGTGCTGTATCAAAGAAAAGACGACTATAATTTGGATTTATTTTCATCACTGATGTAATGATTTTTTTCGCGATTTTTTTCTCCATGCAGTGCAACTTTATTTTTTTAATTGACGTACAGGGGTTAACTTTGTTCTCAGATACTTAACTATCGAATCTAGTAGATTTACACAATCAGTCAAAAGTTTGGACACACTTGGCTGAATTTATGTTGTCTTATTCTCTTATTCTTCTTGTTAAGTTCTTGTAATAAAATATAATAAACCGTTCTAATATAAATTGCGCATATATATATATATATATATATATATATATATATATATATATATATATATATATATATATATATATATATATATATATATATATATATATATATATATATATATATGAGTTGTGATGCAAAGTGAAAAAAGACAACAAATGCCAAGCATACATTGGAACTGTTCAAAAAGCATCCCAAGATACCTTGATAACTAGCTTTCTGGATGTTTGTACATGATCTACAACATACAACACTCAAAATACCAGCTCAGGCGAAGAAACTCCGCATAAGAAGTCATTTTGCAGTTCGTGATCACGTGCTCAGGATCGAGCCAGTTTGTATAACAACATAAATAATTGTGGCCCCAGCAACATAGTTTAATAGTTATTCTTCTTATTATTCTTATTATTATTCTTATTCTTATTATTTAGTCTATGTTTCCCTTATTTTTTAAGCCAACAGTCATTATGTATTTATTCATCTGCTTGGAGTAACTGGGGTTTTGCTATTTATTTTTACATAGAATAGCCATTTTAAAAAGGCTTTGAATTAGTTATAATAAGGGTTATTATTGAATATGTTGTTATATCATGTCTCTGAGATGAGATGCACCTCGCCTAATCATTAAAGGAATATTCTGGGTTCAATACAAGATAAGATCAATCTACAGCATTTGTGGTATAATATTGATAACCATACAAAATCATTTAATCTTGCCCTTCATTTAAAAAAAAAATAATTAAAAAATCAAGAATAGGCTATGGGTTACAGTGAGGCACTTACAATGGAAGTGAATGGGGCCAAGACGGAAACGTTTAAATAGCCTTCCCACGTTTCAAATTTATATCTACAAGACAAACAATATGTGTGCTAACATCATGTTAGTGTTGGAAATGTATGTGTAATAAAATGTGTACATTTATAGCAAAAATTTACAACTTCATTGCCATGACGACGTAATGTCAACAAACCCTAAAACAATGCCTGTAAAGATGACTAAACAAACGTACAACATGAGTTTTAACAGAAGGATTAAGGCAAGTGCTTTAAAAGAATATAAGATTCACATTTTTGCCTGTAAACCTTCCAAAAATTCACTTCCAGTAGCTATAAGTGTCTCACTGCAACTTCGATTTCTTTTAAAGAAAAGGATGGATGAGTCGAAGTTAATGTGTCTGGTAGTCTAATCAACATTTTGCCACAAATGCTGTCGATTGAGCTAACTTGTATTGAATATGAAATATTCCTTTAAAGGTGATAAAAGCGTGCGTTGAATGCACCGCAAGCCGCTTCGCGGATAAACTATAAGCCATATAGCCTCACCTGGACATTTTTAAGCCACGTCAATCAACCACCCACGAAGAATTACTAAATGCATAACAAAGAGGTTTGATGGAAAGTGGGCTGGAGTTGAGAAGAGAGTGTGAAATATTCACTACAGGCTACAATCCACTTTTTCATTGACGTGTACTACTACTTAACACATTTTCTGTGAGAGATCGCAATTATTTTATTTTTAATTCCAGAAACGATTGAGATCATTAGATGTGGTGGGATGGAGTCTAATTCTTTAATAACAGTGACAACCATCATCATCCGAAGTGATTGTCTAAAACCGGTCTAACTCGATGAGTGATAGTCATAAATTGTATTTGCGTGGAGGAGTCAGATGCCAACCAGGAAGGATCCTTTCTTGGACCCAGAAAGAAAATAAATAAAACGGCAAGAACTGAAGGAACTGTCAAACTGCTAATTCGACCGATTGGGGTAGGTGCAACTTTAACATTCTGTATTTTGGGAACTTTTATTAAAATTCGGATAAAATGTTCAGAATTGTATTAACGCTGTATTAATGCATTATTATTAATAAGAAATTGTGTATAGACTAATCATGTTATGTAACCTTCTAACCCCCTCTTCTTCTTTTTTTTTCTTTTTTTCTTTTTTTTTTTTTTGTATTGTTAAAATTAAATCAATGTAAACTTACTGTTGTCCACTCGATGACTTTTGAAAAAAACATTGAAAAAAAACAAAAAAACATTTCAAACTAATTTTAACCGCTGGCAAATACAAAACTAAACGTGTTCTTCTTATCATTTCCCTCATATAATCTAAACACTGTTTTTAATTGATATTGTTTTTCCTTTTCTTTTTTTGTTTATGCATAATACTTAGTCTAGTTGAAGATATGTTTTATATCAGTTTTACATATGTAACCTATATCTGATTATAAACCACGTCAAAGAGAACGGTCTTAATTTAACATCCTTGTTGAAATAATTCAGTTCGTTGTTGAAACACTAACACATTTCTTCCCTTTTAGTAACAAAAATATAAGCTATCTATCCGGGGACATTACGGGTGCAATGATGAATGGTTTCAATAGACTGCGACTTCGCTCCATCACTTTGTTTTTGACCTCAATGACAATTGGTCTGTTTCTGTACACCAACCCCTCACCACTGGGGTTCACTGTATATTCTTTCAATGATTTATCCTGGGAAAATACATGCTCTTGCAAGACTTGTGTAATGGGCTTAATGGATGATGACTGGTTCGTTTATCGTTACAACCCCACCGTTCCAGCTCTGCTCAACAGAAAAAACAGTGTGCTACGTGGAGACACCTACAGATGGTGGAATGTAAGTCCACCCCAATGATAATACAACTTTGTTAACTTCTATGATGTCCTCTAGGAATGAATAGGTGTGTTCAAACTTGGTAGTGTAAATATAGGTATGTAATATGTTAAGTATGTAACAACACATGTTTGGTTACATTGGTTAATCAGTCTGGCAAGAAGCTCCTGAGTCAAGTTGAGATCCACAATGATAAAAAGTGGATGCGAACCAGGAATTTCTCTTGTTTATCCTAAACCACAAGCATGCAAGTATGCAAGCATGCAAGCAAATAATATTTGTTTTCTTTGATTCAAATGATGAGCTTTCTGAATGTTTGTACAGAGTCTACAACATAAAGCACTCAAAGTTAACTACACAGAGTTGGTGGACCAGCTGTTTTCTCTCTTCCCTGATGAAGATCACTACTCGGATGGAAGTCCAGATCGCTGCCGAACCTGTGCTGTGGTGGGAAACTCTGGAAATCTCCTCAGATCCAACTACGGATCTCTCATTGATTTCCATGATGTTGTCATTAGGTAATCCGTCAGATTATGGCTACATCTCGTATAAATTGCATGTAAAATTTAGTGGTTCCTTTGAAGGCAAGCACCATACTTTAGGGTAAGGACATTACTAAACCACTAATCCTAAATACTAAAGTTTAGCACGCAACTCGTCCCTCACCATTTGTGCTACAGAAATGTAAGATACCTCAAGATACCCAAGCCATGTCTAGACACCAGAATATCTTAGAGACTTGAAGGTGGGCTCTTTTGACTTGTTTCCGCAAAATGCAATGTGCCAAAAACACCTCAGAACACCATAACAATGGCATAGCATCGGAAACCAATGGCAACACCCTAGCATCATGGCTTGGTTTAAGGCTTACGTTTACATTTATGCTCTTACTGTAGCAAATGCAATCAAAACATCTTAAAAGAAAGTGCAAATATCTGGTAAATAGAAATTGCTGGGACAGTATTCAGAATACAAGGCATGTGGCAAGCTTACTGTTAGTCTTAAGAGTTAAGGAGTATGATAAGTTAAGACTATTCCTCACTAAGCCCCGCCCCATAGTCACTGTACCGTCAAAAGTAAACTAGTAGCACTAAAATGTGAGAGAGCTTGTTGACGTTAAGTGAGATTACATTAGTTTACCCTGGACGTAGGTGTTCTTATTGATGAGTTGTGTAGTTAGTTGGCTATGAGACCCTTCACATATAGCTTATTCCATAAATGCAAGATATATTTTATATTTTGGGAAAGGTGTATCTTTCTGGCTACTTTTTGGGCTCACATTAGTCAGTTCAAATTGCTTGTGTACAACAGCAGTAGCCATTGCCAAAGAAGGATTGGTTAGTATCGTTTTAAGATGGGTCTCATTGTGGTCCCAGTAGTATCGTTGCTGTAATAATAACTTGATATAGCCAACAGAGTACTATATCAGTCATCGCCATATTATTTTGCCACTATGAACTCCTTTATGGTGCAACATTATTCGATTCCTGTATTATTCTTGCCATATATCTTTGGGGAACAGTCTTCAACGTTTTAACACCTAATACCTGTGTGTTTTTCTTACAGGATAAATAAGGGCCCCACAAAAGGTTTTGAGAAGGATGTGGGTTCTAAGACCACACACCGGATTCTCTACCCTGAGAGCGCTGTGGACTTGGACAACAACAAAACTCACTTGGTGCTTTTTCCCTTTAAGCTTCAGGACATGCAGTGGCTCATTAGTGCCTTCACCATCAAACAAATCACAAAGTGAGCATTGTTTAATTAATATAGTTCAAGTACCTGTATGCAACTGTATGAGTTGTGTGGAACGTGTTTTAGATTTGATGTACAAAGTATTGAAACTTTAACTACATTTTTAAAGATATAAGTATAGAGTATAATATGTATCTCGTCTTTTTGTTTCTCAGAACATATATACGAGTAAAATCTTCAATAAATGCTAACGAGAATAAGGTGAGTCGACCAGACCATATAACTGAAATAATGAATCCATTAATTATAACTTTAAGAATAAAACATTAATTACAAGGGGTAGATTACAAGATTACAACTACAGTGAAAATAATTTGATTTACATTAGATAAGAATTAGTGTATTTCATCAGATTTTTGTGTGGTTTGTTTTTGTCTAGGTGATGATCCTTCATCCTGCATTTATTAAATACGTCTATGATAGCTGGTTGCAGAAACATGGAAGATATCCATCCACTGGCTTCATTACATTAATATTTGCCCTACACATCTGTGATGAGGTAAACTGTGCTAATAAAACTGTGCATTGCTTTGTTTGTTTGAGTGGTGCTCGTTTGGGTCTGGCTATCTGTTTTGCCAATTTGTTTTCAACCAATGGCACATGGGGGAGTGTTCAGGAGACAATCATTGTTTTTGCAATTCTGTTTGATCATGCTAGTGGTGCAAAAATTACACTTAACCATGAAAAAAGTGTTAGAGGAGGTACAATATTTATCTATGAGGAGCACTTACAATAGCAAAATATTTATTATAAATTGTATCTGTTTAATCCTGAGTATCACAATGACACAAACGGATTGCTCTGTCTCTCACACAGGTGAACGTTTTTGGGTTTGGTGCAAAAAGCGATGGAACCTGGCATCATTACTTTGACAGATCTCACACTCACTACAAAGGAGGCCCTCATGGTGGAGACTTTGAAAACAATACAATGCATCAACTTGAACAGAGAAATAAAATTTCAATATATAAAGGATATGGTTAAAGAAGGGTAAACAATGTTTACCTTTAATGAAATCATGCCATATGTATTTAGAATACAAATCAAATGATTTTAATAGGTCAGTGAATGAAGGCTAACATAGACCCCACTGTTTTATATATAATGATAATGACCTATATGCATTTCTGTATAACCTGATTTCAGCTGGGATGTTGAAGGTTATATAAAGCACAACCTATTTGATCTATTTAAATAAAGTATTTATATTATGAGAAAATAGTCTTTTTCTTGAATATGGTAATGTGAGTAATTTTTCCAACAATTGTTGACAGCCTGATTGTATCACTTTGAACTATATTGCAATTTCAGTGGGTCAGAAGTTTACATGCACTAAGTTAACTGTGCCTTTAAGGAAAATTCCAGAAAATGATGTCAAGCTTTTAGACAATTAGCCAGTTAGCTTCTGATAGGAGCTGTACTGAATTGGAGGTGTACCTTTTGAAGGCTTACCTTCAAACTCAGTGCTTTGGGAAACTTTGGGAAAAACAAAATAAATCAGCCAAGACTTCAGAAAACACATTGTGGACCTCCACATGTCATTATTGGGAGCAATTTCCAAATGCCTGAAGATACCACGTTCACCTGTACAAACAATACTACGTAGGTATATACACCATGGGACCACGCAGCCATCATATGGCTCAGGAAGGAGACGTATTCAGTCTCCTAGAGATGAACGTTGTTTGATGAAAATATTGCAAATCAATTCCAGAACAACAGCAAAGGACCTTGTGAAGATGCTGAAGGAAACCGGTAGACAAGTATCTATATCTACAGTAAAACGAGTCTTATACTGAAATAACATGAAAGGCTGTTCAGCCAGGAAGAAGCCAATGCTCCAAAACCGCCATAAAAAAAAGCCAGACTACAGTTTGCAAATGCAAATGGGGACAAAAATCTTACTTTTTGGTCAGATGAAACAAAAATAGAACTTTTTGACCATAATGACCATCGATATTTTTGAAGGGAAAAGGGTGAGACATGCAAGCTGAAGAACACCATCCCAACGGTGAAGCATGGGGGTGGCAGCATCATGTTATGGGGGTGCTTTGCTGCAGAAGGTACTGGTGCACTTCACAAAATAGATGTCATCATGAGGAAGGAAAATGATGTGGCTATATTGAAGCAACATCTCAAGACATCATCAATGAAGTTAAAGTTCGGTCACAAATGGGTCCTCCAAATGGACAATGACCCCAAGCATACCTAGAAAGCTGTGGCAAAATGGCTTAATGACAACAAACTCAAGGTTTTGGAGTGGCCAACACAAAGCCCCGACCTCAGTCCGATAGAAAATTTGTGGGCAGAACTGAAAAAACATGTGTGAGCAAGGAGGCCTACAAACCTGACTCAGTTACACCAGTTCTGTCTGGAGTAATGGGCCAAAATTCCAGCGACTTCTTGTGAGAAGCTTGTGGAAGGCCACCCAAACATTTGAACAAGGCAATGATACCAAATACTAAAACATTTTATGTAAACTTCTGGAATGTGTTGAAATAAATAAAAGCTGAAATAAATAATTCTCTCTACTATTATTTTGACATTTCACATTCTTAAAATAAAGCACATCTGACAGAGAATGTTACATTTCAGGAATTGTGAAAAACTGAGTTTAAATGTATTTGGCTAAGGTGTATATAAACTTCTGACTTCAACTGTATATGTACATATATGCAACATACATTACAAAATACAAAACAAATGGTCATTTTCATATATGTAACATAGGCCTATATTATCCCAATTACTAATGGAATTTGAATATGTACATATATATGCTCAAATGAGTTTCTCTGTGACACACACACACACATATATATATATATATATATATATATATATATATATATATATATATATATATATATATATATATATATATGTGTGTGTGTGTGTGTGTGTGTCACAGAGAAACTCATTTGAGCATATATATGTACATATATCATGTTTTATATTGAATTATGTTCATCTATGGACATTTATCAGATTTCTGTATTGAAAGCGATAGTGAAATTTTTTACAATAGTTCTGTTATTTATTCACGTTTGGAGTGGTCATATTTAAGGCAAAATAATTGTGGACCAAATCCCTGAAGGGTAAACACTCTAAAATATTTATCAGTCATTCTTTTTGTGCTCTAGATGAATAGGTGGAATTATCAATTTACATATGTTGATAATAAGATGTAAAAACTTGTGTTCCCCGTCTGTCGCTCACTTCGATGTTGTGTCGAAGAAACGACACTAGGGGTCTCTCTTGAGCGCCGAATACGCCTCTGATCTATGAAAAAAAAGGCCAATGAGACGTTGGCAGACAGTATTTGCATACCCCTCCCCCGGACATACAGGTATAAAAGCGGGGAAATACGTCGAGTTCATTCGGAAATTTTCTTCGGAGCCGATGGTTGTACTGCAACGAGCTGCGAGTTACACACCCGTTCCTGTTCCTCTGACGCTCTCTGCTGTTGGATCTACGGCGCACTACAGGGGCTTTCTCCTTCCTTGCACGGCAGTGCAGTTTGCCCCTGGGTGCTTCAACAGCGCAGAGCATATTAAAAGAGTGATATTTCTTTTAAAAGAGTGTTTTTGCTCTATTAAAGCAATATACAGTGGCATTGAAGCATGACGAGCTGATGTCATTGTGGAGAGCACCCCTCTCCTCTCGTCACAAAGCCACTCGCTCATCCGCTCTCTCTACCCTCGACGGCGGAGCAGCCCACGGGTACACAGCGATTCCCCAGGAGGATAGGGCTGTTGCGCTCCACTTATGCCCCGGAAACTCTACCACCTGGCGGGGTCGCCCTGTGCTCCCCTCCAAGGCCTGTAGGACAACATCCTCACTGACCGGGAAGGCCTACAGTGCCGCCAACATTTGAAACATTCAAACCCTGGACAGACTTCTGCTTTTTATGGGCCAGAGTACCCTTGCAGCAGGTGTCCCATACGTCATACGTCCTGGTCACGACCGACGCCTCCAGATTGGGTTGGGGCACCGTGTGCAACAGGTACGCAGCCACGGGCCATTGGAAAGAGGCCCCGCTGAGCTGGCACATCAACTGCCTAGAGTTGCTTACTGTTTTCTTCGCCCTGCGGAAGTTCCTCCCATTAGTTCGGGACAAACATGTCCTAGTCAGGTCAGACAGCACCACCGTGGTAGCGTACATAAATCGCCAACGCGGCGTATGCTCCCGACATATGTCACGACTCGCCCTTTGTCTCCTCCTTTGGAGCCAGACTCAAGTCGCTATGTGCCACTCACATCCCCGGCAACCTCAATGTGGTAGCGGACGCGCTGTCACGACAACGCTTGCCCAGTGGAGAGTGGAGGCTTCACCCCCCAGTCGATCCAGCTGATTTGGGAACGGTTCGGCAAGGCCCAGGTAGACCTGTTTGCCTCCCGAGAGACCTCCCACTGCCCGCTCTGGTACGCCCAAACAGAGGCTCCCCTTGGGGCAGACGCATTGGCACACAGCTGGCCTGCGGGTCTGCACAAGTACGCATTTCCCCCAGTGAGCCTTCTTGCACAGGTGCTGTGCAAGGTCAGGGAGGACGAGGAACAAGTCACTCTAGTGGCTCCCTATTGGCCCACCTGGGCTTGGTACTTGGACCTCGTACTCCTCGTGACAGCCCCTCCTTGGAAAATTCCCCTGAGGAAAGACCTTCTTTCTCAGGGACGGGGCACGCTCTGGCATCTGCACCCAGACCTTTGGAACCTCCACATCTGGCTCCTGGACAGGACGCAGAAGATCTAGCTGGTCTACCACCTGCCATCGTAGACACAATCAGCCTGAAGTGGTGCCTGTTCGCAAATTGGTGTTCCCGGGCTGAAGACCCACAGAGGTGCGCGGTTAGGTCAGTGCACTTATTTCTGCAGGAGAGGCTGGAGGGGAGGCTGTCCCCTTCCACCCTAAAGGTGTATGTCACTGCCATCGCAGCCCACCAGGACGCAGTAGACGGCAAGTCTTTGGGTAAGCACAACTTAATTATCAGGTTCCTAAGAGGCGTCCGGAGGTTAAATCCCTCTCTGCCAAGCCTGTTCCCCTCATGGGACCTCTCAGTGGTCCTCTCGGGCCTTCAGAGAACTCCCTTCGAGCCGCTAGAATCAGCTGGACTCAGGGCCCTCTCTCTAAAGACGGCCCTGCTGATCGCACTCACCTCCATCAAGATGGTCAGGGACCTGCAAGCATTCTCTGTTTGCGACACTTGCCTGGAGTTCAGTCCAGCAGACACGTTTGTGATCCTAAGACCGTGACCGGACTACGTGCCCAAGGTTCCTACCACGGCCTTTAGAGACCAGGTAGTGAACCTGCAAGTGCTGCCCCGAGAGGAGGCAGACCTATTCCCTTCGTTGCTGTGTCCGGTACATGCTTCGTGTACCTTCTTGGACCGCACGCAGAGAGTTAGATGTTCTGAGCAGCTCTTTGTCTGCTTTGGTGGACAGCGGAAAGGGAGCGCTGTCTCCAAACTGAGGCTCTCCCACTGGGTAGTGGACGCCATTTCATTGGCCTATCACACCCAGGCTGTGCCCCCCCCCCCCCCCCCCCCCATTATGGGTCCGAGCACACTCGACAAGGAGTGTTGTGTCCTCATGGGCACTGGCCAGGGATACCTCCCTAGCAGACATATGTAGAGCAGCGGGTTGGGCAACACCTAATACCTTCGTGAGATTTTACAATCTCTGGGTTGAGTCAGTATCGTCCCGTGTTTTCTCAGGTCCGAGCCGGTAGAACTCGGTAACACGCTGATGGTCTGGCCGGGTGGATCGCTTGCATCTAGTGCCATTTCCCTCGGCTGAGGTAAAACTGTGCACTTTCTCTCCCAGGAGATCCCACACATTTGGATCCCTGGACGATTCCTCCCTAGCCCTTTGGGTCCGCAGTTCAGCGGAGGAACTCGCCAACCCAATCCACTGTGGGTACTTAATCTACCCTGTACTGGAATATGTGCTCTGCAGGTCAGGACTCCTACGCGGACTCCCCCTGTGTGTATTTTCTGTGGTACGGTCCTATTACGAGTGGACCCGCGTCTCCCTTAGGCAGTTCCAGCTGCCCTCCGGTCACAGTTTTGTAGCAACTCCCCCCTCCTAGCGAGGTTGGATCTACCACTGCGCCATCTCCACATGCCACTTAAAAACCCATGTGATGTATTCGCCACCTTTACCTCACCTTTAGGGCAGGTGTTGCCTCCGCAGCGTCTTTTCCCCCTGAAAGAATAGGAAACTGGGTAAGACCCCCTTCCCTCGATGAATGTAAGGGCCTCTGCCGTTCTTGCTCTATGCGGAGAAACGTAGAGAGAAAAGAGGCCCAGCCAGGCTTGGGCCATTCCCAGGTTGGCAAGCGTCGCCTTGTTCCCCTGCCTAGGGTAAACAGAAGGATCCTGACAACTTTTTTGGGGCATTGGGGAAGGGTACGTGCAGTCTGACACAGCTGGTCGCCTTTGCACGTAGAATACCTTCCCACTCCTGTGTCAGCAGTACACGTACACGGCTCAGCACATGGCATGATTTAAATTGGACCCCTAGTGTCACTTCTTCGACACAACGTTGAAGTGAGCAACAGACGGGGAACATCTAAGTTATGAATGTAACCTCCATTCCCTGATGGAGGGAATGAGACGTTGTGTCCTCCCGGCCACGTCGCTGAGCCAAGCCACTGTAGTGGCCGGACCATTTCCGGCTCCTCAGAAAAATCCTGAATGAACTCCACTTTTATACCCGTATGTCCAGGGGCGGGGTATGCAAATACTGTCTGCCAACTTATCATTGGCCTTTTTTCATAGATCAGAGGCATATTTGGCGCTCAATAGAGACCCCTAGTGTCGATTCTTCGACACAATGTCTCATTCCCTCCATCAGGGAACGGAGGTTACATCTATAAACTAGATTTTTCTACTGTAAACATTAAAGGGTGACAACTTTTATGATACATCTGCTTTATCTATGAACCAGCAACTCTGGGTGTGCAATAACTCAGAATCAAAGGTCATTTCAGAAGAACTTGAAGTATGCAGGTGAGGTTCTCCGCACTCAGTTTGTGCTTGGACAACAGCAGATGTGACAAATCTCCAGCAAGTCTCCTCAATCAACAGGTATGTTTGAATTCTTTTGATTTCTGTATTCCATGTTTGTTCCATCACATCATTGTTTGGATAAAAAGAGATCAAGTTCAATCTTGCTTCACCCTGATTTTAATGAATTTGACTTTAGCTTTATTTCTTTAATAAAATTATTATATATATAAAAAAAATTCTTAAAAAAGTTTATTTTATTAAATCAAATAATTATAAGACTTATTTCTGTAAATGTACAAAACAGAACTCAGTAATATAGGCTGTACAGCAAGGTAAATTTGTCCTAGTGGTTACAGCAAGAACACTGTGTTAGTGATGGTCCTCCCTATAGGCAAACTAAGCAAGTTGCTTAGGGCCTCCGATCTGCCAGGGGGGCCCCCACACCATCAATGACATTATACGTAGTTTTACAAACATACTGACGGGGGTCCCCCAAACTAATTTTTGCTGAGGGCCCACCAAAAGGCTAGGACCAGCACTGTATACTATAGCTACAAATCAATCAGCATCTAGGACTTGAACTATCCGTTTCATAATTAACATCATATTTCTGTGTAGCTAACTTATTATTAAAACTGTTGAATGGAAATGGCCAGGTGGTTGCATATGGTCTAGCAGCTCAAGAAGATATATTGGCTACTAAAGCACAGGGGCGTGTCTAGGGGGAGGCTGGGGGAGGCAGTGCCTCCCCTAGGATAAGCCCTGCCTCCCCTGAGAAATGATCTGCCCATCTGATGATAAATTAAGATTTAAAAGTGGATTGTTTTGTGCATATTTTTCCATCGCTAGCGGAAGGGTCTGACCCAACAAAAATCCAGTTTGGTGCTGTTTGACAGTGTGCGCGTGCTTCGGACGCACTCTGAAAAAGTGCATAATGTGAGAACAGAACGCCAATGAAATGTTTACCTGGCAAAGCTTTAAAGCACGAGCAAATAATGAATTTTTGTGATTGCGAATAAGTGCAGTGTCCTGTGAGTGTATGGTAACTACCGCGGCGCGGCATTAACATGTGATGTGAATGTACGTCGATTATTGGGACTGTGGCGCCAGAACTGCAGCTGATAGAATGTGCGCATTATACTATCTCATATTTTAGTTTCCATGCGCTTAATGTGTTTCCACAACAATGTTAGTGAGTAAATCTACTGAAATGGCCAAATGATGAATGAGAGAAAGCCGTGTGCAGTGCGTATGCTATATAGAATATATGTGATGCGATCTGGGAAAACCCACCACATGGTGAAATTTGACATATTACAGGTTTTGGTAGTTTGGCACCATATTAAAGCTGGGTTCAAGCACTTTCCAAATCTGTTTTCATTTATTTTATAGTTTAAGTGGTAATCCGAAGTCGGCTGATGACTATGATTTTCAGAAATGGAATTTTGAGAAAAACAGGTTTACTTAATGGTCACGTCCTGCTAGCGCGACGACTGGTGCTCCCTTTTTTATTGCCTTTTTTCATATCAAATATTTTAGTAATCATCATAGATTACGTATCATTCGAAAGCTTACGAACTCAAAATTGAACCTGTGAAAACCGTTTTGAAATTAGAAGATTGAGAGGCGAGCAAGGTCTTTTAGACGAGCAGCTTCAAACTCTGACGGGTTTTCCCAGATCGCATATCACATATTTAGTTGCTCAAGCAAGTGGTAAAATATTTAATCATGTATTTATATTAAAATCTGATTCGCAAACATTTTAAATTAACTTAAAATTGACAAAAACAGCAGACACATACCTTTTCTTTTGCATTTAAATTTTAATACAATAAATCTTGCATTTCACAAAGAACTTGTTTTTCCACCTCCACGTATGAGACTAGTGTCGTTTATTGTCGCCTTGTTGAGGTAAATTGTAGTCTTCCTTGCTTTACCCCGGTCTTAAAGTAAAAAGACGACTGTGAAAAATATAAGTATGTAATTAAATACATTTATCTAAGTCTATTTTTACTATATATCTCAAAACTCCTCCAGTAGCCCCTTAAATAAAAAACGAACAGTCCTAACCAGAACGTTCATTACTTTTTTTTTTTTTTAGCCTATTGCTTTTCTATTGGCCGTTATTGGGGGTGTGTCAGTCTGCTGCCGGATCACTTTAACAGCCAGAGAGTGCAGCAGTCAAATTCACTCTGCACGCAGACGATTTAGGTTTTGAATCTGTTGGCAGCTCGTGTTAAAAGTCTCACTGATCACAACTTTGTTCTTTTCTCATTTAATGCTAGTATGTACTTATAAGCTTTTCCTGAAAGTCTTGTGGTTGAACAGTTTTGTGTGCACTTTTTTTTTTTTTGTCATTTTAGTAGGCTATTAATTTGTTGGGTAACACACCCTAGCTCATGCTGCTTAGCTAGCTGCTAGTCACTTAAGTTGCTATAGTCTCTAGTCACTGAAGTTGGCACTGACTGACTGAAGTCAATGAAGTAGGCTTTTGGATTTAATAATTAGACCAGTTTTTATTAAACATAAAAATGCTTAAGTGGCTCATTAAAAAACAGGCACCTTGTCCTTCACCCTCCATACAAGCTGTCTCTGCTGAGCTCAGCTCACCTGCTAGCAACAGTGAACCTGCTGCCTCTGACAAGCCCAGTACCTCTGCTTCCGACACCGAGCAGAGCCTTGTTGCATCCAAAACGGTAAATCCTCCAAACGCATGTCCTCCACAAAATCCACATGCACCATCCTCCAGCTCTGCATCTGTGTCAGAGCCAGCAACATTCTGCCCTCCCCAAAACAGACAATCCTCCTCCAGCTCTAGTGTGTCTGTTCCCCCTGACTTAGATTTGTATAGCCCATCCCAGCCCAAGCTAAGTAGCTATCCTAAGCGCCCATTTGGACAGGCTCTCAGGTGTTTCAATGCGGGCTGGTATCAGTCTCGACCATGGCTCGAATATTCTCTCTTACGTGATGCCAGCTTTTGCTTTCCCTGCCGTAAATTTAGTGTCTCCAATTCAGAAAGAGATGATGCATTCACAAAAGTAGGCTACACCAATTGGAAAAAAGCGCTGATAAAAAACAGTGGTTTTCAGAAACATGCCTCCGGCACTGCGCATGTCAGAGCCATGTCTGCGTGGCAGGAATACCAGTGCCGGACAGAGACCGATAATACTATTGTTCACCAGCTTGGTCAAACTCACATAGAAAAAAACAGATATTATGTAAAAAGTATTGGGGAAGTTATTCAGTTTCTGGCGGTTAATGAACTTGCTCTACGTGGGCACCATCACGGGGGTGGGGATGAGGAAGGTCTTTTAATTCGGTTATTTGATTACACCCTCCAAAAAGACCCTAAACTCGCAGAGATTGCAAAAAGCATTCCCGAAAAACGCGAAATACACGTCCAATTTGATTCAGAACGAGATGATTCAAACTCTTGCCAAAATGGTCCTAAAAGACATCCAGACCAAATATGAGGAGGCCGACTCTCCTGGCCTTTGTATTAAAAGTGATGGTACCAGGGATCGGTGTAACATTGAGAATTTGTCAGTCATCATTAGATTTGTCCGCAACTCAATCCCAGAGGAACACCTAATCGGCCTCATTGAATTGAATCAGCTTGATGCTGAGTATGTATGTGACCAAATTCTGTCTAATCTGTCTGACCTAGGTTACAATGGTGACAATTTAGTGTCTCAGTGTTATGATGGTGCTTCTGTCATGTCAGGAGTGAGGGGCGGTGTGCAGGCTTTGCTGCAAAACAAAGTGGGTAAAGACATCCCATATGTGCACTGCTACAACCACCAACTCCATTTGGCAGTGGTACATGCAATGCATGCAGAACCTGTGGCAAAGAAGTTCTTTGACTGGTCCAGTTCACTAAACACATTTTGTCACAGACATTATGTTGCAAATAGATACAGTACACCCACACTGAAAAGACTATTAGAAATTCGCTGGACCAGTCATTATGATGTCACCAAGTCTATTGTTCACAATGAGGATGTCATCAGGAGGCTTCTGTCTGAGATAGCAGAGGATGATAGTGCTCCATTTGACATTAACACAGAGGCATGTGGTCTTTTGACCCAGCTTAACAGACAGAACTTCTTTGACACTGGCAAATTTCTTCTGCATGTGCTTGGTGCGCTGAAGCCAGCCAATTCAATTCTGCAGTCCCAAACAGTGGATTTGTGCACTGCAGGGGAAGTGGTGACAGCTTCCCTGGGCACACTGAAGGAGATGCGATGCGACTCATTCTGGGAGGAGCATTTCTCTCAGTGTGGAAGTAGGCCTACCAACCCACCAAAAAGAAGACGGATAGTTAATTCACAACTTGTCAGTAGTGTTATCTTGTCTACAATAGGGCATGGTGGTGACCCTGATGACCAAACTGCTCCTAATCAGACTTTTAAAAGGGCTATGTTCAACATCCTTGATAGGGCTATTGTGGAGATGGAGACGAGATTCTCTCAAAGAAATGTTGATTTAATGAGGGCAACATCATTTCTCCTACCAAAATCAGCATCTTTCCTTGACCCTTCTCTCCTGGAGCCACTTCAAGTGCTTGCAGGCACAGAGCAAAATAGTATGTCCTTGCAAAATGAAATTGCTGTGGCAAAAGCAATGTTGCTCAATAAACTGTCCACTGATGCTAACCTCTCTGAAGTATGCAAGTGCATTCAGCAGTACAAAGATGCCTTCCCCATTTTGCATAAGCTGTATGTCACAGCACTCATCATAGGTGTGTCCTCAGCTGCATGTGAAAGTTCTTTTTCTACCCTGAGCCGCATTCTCACCCCTCTCCGAAGATCAATGCTGCATTCAAGGAAGAGAGATTTGGTCATTTTGGCACACGAAAAGAAAATCACAAAAGGTCTGGACATGAATCAATTTGTTTCTGAATTTGCCAAGACTAGCCGCAGACTGGTCCTGTAGATAGGATACACTGGATGTATCAGGGACCTGATTAAATCCATGAATAAGTTCCACTAATAAAAAAAATAAATAAAAAAAAAATACAAATAAAAATAAAACTATATTTAAAAAAAGTTATGTTGCCTCTGCTAATCATATCATACTTTCAATTCTTATTGTTTCACAAAAATAGCTTTTATTTCAACTCTCTAGGTCTCCTGACCCCCTGCATGTAGCCTAATATGTTTCCTTTTATCTAGGCCTACATTTTTCATTTATTCATTTAGCAGACACTTTTATCCAAAGCCACCAGAGAATAACATTCAAATACTGTTCTCATACTGTTCAAATGAGCATATCAAAATTGTTTACCTGGGGCCGCATTCACAAAGAATCTTATAAGAGGCTACAAGTAGCTCCTAACTGGCCAAACTCCTAAAAATAATGGGCATGTGACTCATAACTTTAGACTGTGTTTTACTAAGAGTAATTCACGAAACATTTAAGCCCTAAAAGTAGAACCTACGTCTGGGACAGTTTAGATAGAAGAAGAAACAAATTAATTTATCTCTTGTCTACAAACGTGACTTCAGATTCATTTAAAAAACTCTCATCCCTCTCGGTAGCCTACTCGTTTAGCACGTCTTCTCACAAGCAAACACAGGAAATCACCTTTATCTGATATATATGAATCTGTCAATAATAATATCATCATATTATTATTAATGTTGACCTGATTTGATTAACTTTTATTTGATAGCCCTATAGTCTAATAGGGGCCCTGTGCCTATCTCTGGGTTCCTGGCTTAGAAAAAGATCTGCACTAAAACATATTGTGTGTAGTATAGCTTAATTTTGCGCCGATTTTTTTCAATTGTTTATGTTGCCCCCCCAAACAAGCCAAATGCCCCCCCAAACATGACATCCTGGTACCCCCTCTGCTAAAGCATCTGAAATTCAAATCGGATCTGAAAATTGCAAAGCCAAATCCTGAGAGCATTTTAGCTTATGGGTATTGATCCAGACTATATGTAGAATATATGTAGCCTATATAAACCTATATAAGTCTTTAATTTGAGCATAAACTCCATAATTTAAACTGCTTTCACACAAAATAGTCATTTTACCCTTTACGCATTTCAATTTCATAACAAAATTCCATAAAATTGAATTGAGTAGGGTACAACGGGGCTAAAGCTACACCTTAAGAAAATTGTGCTTTTTGTCTGGTCACAAAATATATCAAGATTGAAAAACATGAAATTGTGTTGATATAGGGGAAATAGATACAGGGCAAAATTTGTCAACTATTTCAAATATTTTTGAGACAGCAAGATGCTTTTTTGAGTAACAAATTAAGATAACGTTTTCTCAAAATAACTACTTCAGAAAAGGGTGCACAATTTCCTGATAATTTCAAACATATTTAACATTTTATAACATCTCAAGAATTCAATAAACAATTGAATCTTCATTGTAATTATATGAGTCAATGTGAGCCCATTTTGAACATTTTTCAGAACAAATCTATTTGCCACAATGTGACAGGGTGGAGGGTGGGGCCGGGTCGAGATAATACACACCCGGTCCCTTCAGGCTAATTGAGCCTTGGAGGGGGTAAAGGCCATTCGGGGACCGGTGTGTGTAATCACGACCTGGCCCCGCCCTTCGTCCTGTCACACACACTTTTAAAAAAATAAAAATAAAAAAAATAATATATATATATATATATATATATATATATATATATATATATTTTTTTTTTTTTTTTTTTTTTTTTTTTTTTTAAAGTGTGTGTGACAGGACGGAGGGCGGGCCAGGTCGTGATTACATTTAAAAAATCTATAAAAATTTGTTTAAATTACCTCAATCAAACTTTAGACACCACATGCCAATATAATATTCTGCTGTCCATAGTGATAAACAGGTGTTTAGGAAAGTGCTGTGAAAGTTTTTGTTGCTATTTAGTGTTTTGTGAGAAATTGAAATCTATGGAACCTTTAGCCCCGTTTTTTTCTCTCTCCATAATTCGTTACATTTATATAATGCTTTTCTAGGCTCTCAAAGCACCTTACATCGTATAGATGGAATCACATTTTCATGATTCACTGTTGTTTGTCTTGTCATCTGTTCCTCCTGGACTACACTTCCCATAATTCCCTGTCCTCATCACTGCCAGCTGTCCTATTGCTCCATCTAATATTTACTCATTACTATTGTGTATATAATGCCCTGTTGTTCGCTTAGTCCTTGTCAGTTGTTATGTGTTTTGGCCTCCTGTGTATGACCAGTGCCCATCATGTATGTTTTCTCTGTTCCTGTGTTTACCCCATTATTCTGTTTTTTGTTTATTTTATTAAATACTGTTCCAGCTCTCATTACTTCTTTCCTAATGTTACATCCAGACGTTACACTCCTCAACCTCCAACCACCAGTGTGCTGCATCCACCTGGATGATGCAAAGGCAGCCATAGAGCGCCAGTACACTCACTGCACAACAGCTATTGGTGGAGAGGAGAGAAGAGTGATGTATCCAATTCTGGGATTGGGATAACTAGGAGGCCATAATAGATAAGGGCCAATGGGGGAAATTTTGGCTAGGATACCAGGGTACACCCCTAGTCTTTACAAGGAGTGCCCTAGGATTTTTAATGACCACAGATCGGTTTAACATCTCATCTGAAAGACAGGGCTTTTGTACAGTTTACTGTTCCTGTCACTATACTGGGGCATTAGGACCCACACTAATCCACACAGTAAGCACCCCCTGCTGACCCCCCCAATAACATTGTACCCTAATCTTTAATAAATAAAATTAACAAAATGTAATGAATAAGACTTACAATATTTAGGTTTTTTAAACACTACACAATTAAATTTGATGAAATTTTGTTCAGAAATTGATATGCGTACATTTTTTAAAATTGGATAAAATACTTTTTGAGGGTTTAATCTCTTTTAACGTTTCATTACACAAGTTGTAACCTACCAAAACATGCAATTTTTGCAAGAAAATGAGATAAAGACATACAATGTATGCAATCCATACCATTACTGTTAAACAGTATATTGTATGGATTATAAGGCATATATTATATATGCTAAGAATAAACATAATGATCAGCCTTAAATGTACAGTTCACCCAAAAAAATTCATTTATCCATTCATTCCATCCAAGATGTGTGACTTTATTTCTTCTGCTGAACACAAACAAATATTTACAATGCAAGTGAATGAGTACCAAAATTCTTAATCTCCAAAAAGTATATAAAGGTAGCATAAAAGATTCCCATACACCCCCAGTGGTTAAATCCATGTCTTCAAAAGAGATATGATAGGTGTGGGTGAGAAACAGATCAATATTTAAGTCCTTTTTTACTGTAAATGTATTACTTTATGCTGCCTTTATGTGCTTTTGGAGCTTCAAAGTTCTGGCCACCATTCACTTGCATTGTGTGGACCTAAAGAGCTGAGATATTCTTCTAAAAATCTTTGTTAGTGTTCAGCAGAAGAAAGAAAGTCATACAAATTCGGGATGGTATGAGGGTTAGTAAATCATGAGAGAATTTACATTTATGGCTGAACTGTTCCTTTTATTCTCTACTGAAACAAACACGCTTCAGCTAAGTACAGTTGTCACCCTTGTTCTGTACACAAACAGAGCTTGGTTATATAGTTGATTGCCTTGCTCAAAGTCAGAATTGTGATAGCTAATGGTTTGTCTCTTGCAGAGACAGAACCCACAATCTTCTGGTTACCAACATTAATCTACGCGTCACCATCCACAAAAATGTTCTTTGTTTGTTTGTTTGTTTTCAGCAGGAGAGAAGCCGTTAAAATATGCAGGTGTGTTACAGGTATTGCTATTTGATAATGGTCACATGTGTGATTACAACCTGCATGTACCTGGTCTTCCTGAGCCCTGCAGACAAACTCGGCGAAGACATATGTGCGTGTAAACACTGTGTCAGGCAGCAGAGTCTCAGTGTCTGGTTCAATGAACTCTACGACCTCTCTATTCCAACACTGCTTACCAGGGAAAATTATGTGCTCAGTGATGATGTCTACAAGTATTGGAAGGTATTGATGTTACTTTTCTTAAAGGAATATTCTACCCAAAAGTTATTTCTCTCTCATCATTTACTTACCATTCTGCCATCTCAAACTCGGATGACTTTCCCTCTTTTGTGGAACACAACCAAAGATATTTTAATGAAGATGTGATGTGTTTTTATTCATACAATGCAAATCAATAGTGTTCAAAACATTTAAGCTTCAAGAAAGACATAAAGGCAGGATTTGAGTGCTTTAATCCATGTCTTCTGAAGTGATGCAACTGGTTTTGGGTGAGAAACAGACAAAAATTCCTTTTTCCGGTTGCTATGTTGTTCTTTAGAATGACAATTGATTGAGTGAAATGAATGACTTGTCAAAGATTTTAGGTTCAAATTAATGCAAGATAAGAAATGCTTATAGGTCTTGTAAATGGTCAACATTTAAACACATTTCTAACTTCATTAGTTCTTTTTAAATGGTCCTGCAGTGTAACAAAAAATGTTTATGTACAAATAGTATTCCATATAGTATCTCAATTAGGTCATAAAAGCTGCATCCATAATAATATGCAAAATATGAAATGCTGTTTAAATATATTTAGATGAAAGTAATGCCACAGGACATGCAAATTTATTAAAAGTATTCAGAATCAGCTACACTCAATAAGCAAATAAGAGTACTCATCATTATACAGTGCAAAACGTCTCGGTTACGTATGTAACCTCCGTTCCCTGATGGAGGGAACGAGACGTCGTGTCGAAGAAGCGACACTAGGGGTCTCTCTTGAGCGCCGAAAGATACCTCTGATCTATGAAAAAAGGCCAATGAGAGTTGGCGAACAGTATTTGCATACTCCGCCTCCGGATACGGATATAAAGGCGAGAGAAATACGCTCGTTCATTCAGGATTTTTCTGAGGAGCCGGGAGTGTTCCGGGCATCTCAGCGGCTCGGCTCAGCGACGTGGCCGGGAAGACACGATGTCTCGTTCCCTCCATCAGGGAACGGACATTACATACGTAACCGAGACGTTCCCCGTCTGTCGCTCACTTCGACGTCGTGTCGAAGCAGCGGCACTAGGGGTCCACTTCAAAACTCGCCATGCGCTGAGCCGTGTACGTGTACTGCTGACACAGAAGCGGGCAGGTATTTTGCGCGTGCACAAGCGACCAACTGTGTTCAGGCTGCACGTACTCTTCCCCAATGCCCCGAAAAAGCGTCAGCACCCTTTTGGTTACCCTAGGGGGGAACAAGGTGACGCTCCCAACTAGGGAATTGGCCAAGCCTGGCTGGGCCTCTTTTCTCTCTATGTTTTCTCGGCATAGAGCAAGAGCAGCCTGGGCCCTTACCGCATCGAGGGAAGGGGGTCTTATTCCGAAGTCCTATTCTTTTAGGGGGAAAAGACCCTGCGGAGGCCACACCCGCCCAGCAGGGGAGGTATAGGTGGCAAAATACATCACATGGCCACTTTGGGCATGTGGGAGGAAATGGCGCGGTGGTAGATCCAGCCTCGAGGAGGGGGGAGTTGCTACAACACGGCGACCGGAGGGCAGCGAAGGACTGCCTAAGGGAGACGCGGGTCAGCTCGCAAGGTGACCGTACCGCGGAAATACACACAGAAGGAGTCCCGTAGGAGGCCTGATCTGTGGAGCACCTATTCCAGTAGGGGTAGCCGGAGGTACCCGTAGTGGACTGGACCAGCACGTTCCTCCGCTGAATTGCTGTGGGCCCGAAGGGCTAGGGAGGAATCAACCAGGGACCTAGGTCCTCTGGGACAAAAGCGCACTGTTTTGCCTTGGCAGAGGGAAATGGCGCTGGAACAAGCGGTTCACCCGGTCAGATCATCGACGTGTACCAAGTTCTACGGGCTCGGACCTGAGAGAACACGGGACGAGACTGACTCAACCCTGAGATCATAGGGGTGTTAGGTGCTGCCCAGCCCGCAGCTCTGCAAATGTCTGCTAGGGAGGTGCCCCTAGCCAGTGCCCATAAGGATGCCACGCTCCCAGTGGAGTGGGCTTGAACCCATAAGGGGGGCATGGCCTGGGTGTGATAGGCCAACTGAATGGCATCCACCACCCAGTGAGACACCTCTGTATGGAGACAGCGTTCCCTTTCTGCTGTCCTCCAAAGCAGACAAAGAGCTGCTCAGAGCGCCTGAAGCTCTGGGTGCGTTCCAGGTAGGCACGCAAGGCACGTACCGGACATGACAGTGAGAGGGGCTGGGTCTGCCTCCTCCCGGGGCAGCGCTTGTAGGTTCACTACCTGATCTCCAGAGGGCGTGGTAGGAACCATGGGCACATAGCCCAGTCAAGGTCTTAGGATCACATGAGTATCTGCCGGACCGAGCTCCAGGCAAGTGTCGTTAGTAGGGAACACTTGCAGGTCCCCGACCCTCTTGATGGAAGTGAGCGCGATCAGCAGGGCCGTCTTTTCAGGAGAGGGCCCTGAGCCAACTGATTCTAGCGACTCAGAGGGGGGGGATCTCTGAAGACCGGCGAGGACCACCGAGAGATCCCAGGAGGGGAACAGGTTTGGCCGGGAGGGGTTTAACCTCCGGGCACCTCTTGGGAACCTGACGATTAAGTCGTGCTTACCCAGAGACTTGCTGTCTACTGGGTCATGGTGAGCTGCGATAGTGGCAACATACACCTTCAAGGTGGATGGGGACAGCCTCCCCTCCAACCTCTCCTGTAGGAACAGGAGCACAGACCTAACTGCGCACCTCTGTGGGTCTTCTGCCCGGGAAGAACACCGATTCACAAACAGACGCCCTTCAGGGCGTAGAGTTGCCTGGTAGAAGGGGCTCTGGCTTGGTTGATCGTGGCTACGACCGTGGTTGGTAGACCAGCTAGATCTTCCGCATCCCGTTCAGGGTCCAGACATGGAGGTTCCAAAGGTCTGGGTGCGGATGCCAGAGCGTGCCCCATCCCTGAGAAAGAAGGTCCTTCCTCAGGGGAATTCGCCAGGGAGGGGCTGTCGCGAGGAGTACAAGGTCCAAGAACCAGGCCTGAGTGGGCCAGTAAGGAGCCACGAGAGTGACTTGCTCCTTGTCCTCCCTGACCTTGCACAGCACCTGTGCAAGAAGGCTCACTGGGGGAATGCGTACTTGCGCAGCCCAGCCGGCCAGCTGTGTGCCAGTGCATCTGCCCCGAGGGGAGCCTCTGAACGGGCGTACCAGAGCGGGCAGTGGGAGGTGTCTCGGGAGGCAGAGGGGTCTACCTGGGCCTTGCTGAACCGTTCCCAAATCAGCTGAACCGAGTGGGGGTGAAGCCTCCACTCTCCGCCAGGCAAGCGTTGTCATGACAGCGCGTCCGCTATCACATTGAGGTTGCCGGGGATGTGAGTGGCACGCAGCGACTTGAGTCAGTGCTGGCTCCAAAGGAGGAGACGACGGGCGAGTTGTGACATATGACGGGAGCGTACGCCGCCTTGGCGATTTATGTACGCGACCGCAGTGGTGCTGTCCGACCTGACTAGGATATGTTCGTCCCGAATTAACGGGAGAAACTTCCGCAGGGCCAAAAGGACGGTCAACAACTCGAGGCAGTTGATGTGCCAACGCAGCTGGGCCCCTTTCCAACGGCCTGAGGCTGCGTGCCCGTTGCAAACGGCGCTCCAACCCAATCTGGAGGCGTCGGTCGTGACCAGGACGCATCTGGACACCTTCTGTAGGGGCACTCCAGCCCGTAAGAAACAGGGGTCTGTCCAGGGGTTGAATGTCTGATGGCAGGCGGGGGTGATTGTTACCCGGTGCATGCCATGGCGCCATGCTCGTCTCGGGACTCGGGTCTGGAGCCAGTGTTGGAGCGGTCTCATATGCATCAACCCCAGCGGCGCGACCGCCGCGGAGGACGCCATATGCCCCAGGAGCCTCTGGAAAAGTTTTAAGGGGACCGCTGTGCCTGGCCTGAAGGCGGCGAGGCAGTTCAACACTGACTGGGCACGCTCGTTGGTGAGACGTGCCGACATTGAGACCGAGTCTAACTCCATCCTGAGAAAAGAGATGCTCTGAACTGGAGTGAGCTGGCTCTTTTCCCAGTTGACCTGAAGCCCCAGACGGCTGAGGTGCCTGAGCACCTGGTCTCTGTGGGTTTTGCATAGTAACTCTGGTGAGAGGACAGAGACAGGCCGAAGGGGAGGACTTGTACTTATACACCTGGCCCCCGAACGCAAACCGCAGGTAGGGGCGGTGTCGGGGCAGGATGGAGACGTGGAAGTACGCGTCCTTCAGGTCTACCGCTGCAAACCAATCTAGATGCCGGACGCAGGTTAAGCGTGAGCATTTTGAACGGGAGTTTGTGCAACGCTCGGTTGAGAACTCGCAGGTCCAAGATTGGTCGTAAGCCACCGCCTTTCTTGGGTACGATGAAGTAAGGGCTGTAGAAACCCTTCTTCATCTCGGTTGGAGGGACAGGCTCTATCGCGTCTTTGGCCAGAAGAGTCGCGATTTCCGTGCGCAGGGAGTGGGCGTGTTCGCCGTGTACTGCGGAAAAGCGGACGCCCATGAAGGGGGGCGGGGGCCTGGCAAACTGAATTGCGTAACCGAGTCGGATGGTCCGGGCCAGCCAGCGAGACGGGTTGGGAAGTGAAAGCCACGCGTCCAACCTCTGCGCTAGGGGCACCAAAGGGACGATTAATTTTGACGTACCCGGCGGGGCTTCGCAGCGGGGCGGAGCAGGTAGGGCAGCGTTGGGCGGCGACGGGGCGACCCGCGGCTGAGGTGCTGAGACAAGACTCAAAGCACTTACCTTGCTCCGCACACCCGGCAGGGGGCGGGTTAGCGACTGAGGAGGAGGTCATGGGTAGGCGTCCTCTAGTCTCGTCGGAACCGGCCGGCCGGGGGACAGTCGTGGGGCTGAAGACGGGTGGTCCGTGTCCAGGAAGCCAGGACTGTTGATATCTGGGGGCAAAGTGCCGTGAGAACGGCATTTGCGGGCCAGGTGACCCAGAGACAAAAGGAAATAGCTCATTACAGAGAATATGAGAATGTGAAAATTAATTCAACAAGAAAAGATTCTCCTCCCGGCCCTCCACCGGGGACGGAGCGGTCTTACCAGCCTCCAGAGCTAACATCTTGGTCCCTGGGTTGAACGTCTATGGACAGCCTGGGAGCCTTCCGGGTCCTCGAGGGGGTCCGTGAGACGGGGGCGTCCATTTCCTGCAGCGTGCTCGACGCTGGGGCTGAGAGCTGGCCCGGGTTGAGGCGGAGCAGGGTGTTTCACAGCCGCAGGAGGACGCCCGTCGGCGAGCAGACGGGGCATGGCCCATGGCGGCAGGCTTGCGGCGGGGCAGGATGTGTAGTGGCCTCCGTCTGCCTCACCGCTGAGGACTGCTGGGCAGAGTCGTCAACGGTGGCGCCGAATGGACGGAGCTGGGAGACGGGGGTGTGGGAGAAGGTGTGCCTTGTCCGCCTCCCGCATTTCGACCAGGTCCAGTCCACAGGTGCGTTTCTGGACCACAAGGGGTGGCCATCGCCTGTTCGAGTGCCAGCGCTTCTGACCTCCGTGGCCCGGGGGCGCGGTTGGTCATCCAGCGCAGTTCCTGCAGCACATCAAGAACAGGACTACCCAAGGTGCAAGTTTTGAAGTGCCTTGGCCTGGCATTGGTTGCAGGAAGGGCCGTGGCGTGCAGAGTGGAAGCGGTCTGGGACCGTTCCACCGCGAGGGTAGTGAGAGCGGAGGAGCGAAGAAGCCTTGGCTTAGCTCAACTCAGTCGTGCACGTCCGGGAAGAAAGGAAGGGGGGGGGCGTGGCTGTGAGCGGCGCACCTGCCCGCGGAACCGATCAAGTAGCCCGGGAAAGCATAGCGGATCTCCGTGCGTCAGGCTCAGGCTGGACGGCAGACCCGAAGGTGGCGGCCCAGGCGAACGATCAGCATCCGATGCCGCTGTAACGCTCTCCGATGCAGCGGTGATGTCATCCAATTCTGAGGCAAGCAAGCGTGCCGGGGAGGCGGGCGGTTCGAGGGGGTTTACCCGGCGAACAGAGCCCGTCATATTCCCCAAATCGCCTTCATCGCCCGCGGTGCCTGCGCCGATCCCGTAGGAAGAAGGCGGAGCGCGGGGGGGGCGGCTGAAGTGGCTTTCTCTCATTACAAAAGATAGCCGTGCGACCGCAATGCTATAATGGCCATGTTCTCACACTGAGAAGATGAACCATTGGAGAGAATACTCATCCCGAGCTCAGACGGAAGCAAACAAGCGTGCCGGGGAGGCGGGAAGTTCGAGGGGATTTACCCGGCGAACAGAGCCCGTCATTGTCCCCAAATCGTGTTCATCGCCCGCGGCGGCTGCGTCAATCCCGTAGGAAGGAGGCGAGGCGCGGGGGGCGGCTGAAACGGCTCTCTCATATTACAAAAGAAAGCCACACGACCGCAATGTTGCCATGGCTATGTTCTCGCACTGAGAACATAAACCATTCATAAAACATTGCTTGCGTGCGATCGCAGCCCAGGCATGCAAGACAGTGTTTTATGACCGAGAGAGGTGGGGAGAAATCACCGCATCCAGAAACTACACAGGGGCGGAAATTACATCTTTATAAAGATGCGTCCTGAAAAGGACGTTCAACGCCGCTGTGTAATGCTCTTTCAGAGAAATAAACTCTTTTATGGAGAGAATCACTCTTTCAACTCTTTTAACTCTGCGCTGTCGAAGCGCCCAGGGGCAAACTGCACGCCGGCAGTGAAGAGAAAAGCCGCAGTAGTGCGCCGTAAATCCAACAGCAAAGCAGAGCGTCAGAGGATCAGAAGCAGGATCAGTTGTGTTACTCGCAGCTGACTGCATACACACGACCATCGGCTCCGAAGAAAATTACTGAATGAACGAGCGTATTTCTCTCGCCTTTATATCCGTATCCGGAGGCGGAGTATGCAAATACTGTTCGCCAACTCTCATTGGCCTTTTTTCATAGATCAGAGGTATCTTTAGGTGCTCAAGAGAGACCCCTAGTGTCGCTTCTTCGACACGACGTCGAAGTGAGCGACAGACGGGGAACATGTAATTATTATCGGTCAATGCGTAACCAAATTCTCCTCATAATATTAGCATTAATGCATACATATACTGTATGTGGTTTCATAAAGGAAAACCAGACAAACGCACATATTTAAAAAATATTTCCTCTATCTTAAAACAATAAATGCTGTCAAGATAATTAAAATTGCTCATATGCATTCAATCGCTGAAAATCTCTCCATACAGGCCGTGTTTCGTGGTAATGGCGTGGGAAATCACACGATTAAAGTAATCTTAATTTCCTTTTTTTTCTTTTTTTTTCAATTTGATGAAAACCTGGTTCCCACATCAGCACGAAGAATGCACATTATAGTAGAACTGAAGTGAGCTGTCGGGTCCAAGATGTTAAAAGTTTGACATTCGGTTTCTATACCCGCGTTCTCTGGAGGCAAAAATCTTACAAAGTTTAAGCAAATGGTTAAAGAGTAACTATACGGGCATTAAACATTATACTCAGAACAGTCCACGCTTGCTGTAGAATCAGAATTATGCTGGAAAATACACTTTCTGATGCACATTCAGCATTTTGGCTCACTGGCCACTGTGGCAAGTGGTATTTCAAAGTCACTAGCCCCTCAGCATTTCACTAGCCAACATGCCTCGCCCCACAAAAAATGATAAAACTAACTGGAGACAGTAACCTATGGAGCCCATTAAGTGACCATTGCGGGGGGAAAAAATATCCCAAGATTTATGCGTGCACACAAGAAACTTTCACGTGTGGACAAGAAAATTGACACGCATTACAATTCCGTTGTATATAGTGCTATTTTGATGTGCAGCATGGTGGTGCAGCGGTTAGCACTGTCGCCTCACAGCAAGAAGGTCGTGGGTTCAAACCCCTGTTGCCCTGGCCTTTCTGTGTGGAGTTTGCATGTTCTCTCCGGGTGCTCCGGCTTCCTCCCACCATCCAAAGACATGCAGGCTAGGTTAATTGATGTCTCCAAAAAAATTGTCCCAGGTGTGGATGTGAGTGTGAGTGGTTGTCTGTCTATGTGTGGCCCTGTGATGGACTGGCAACCTGTCCAGGGTGTACCCCGCCAGCCAATGTTAGCTGGGATAGGCTCCAGCCCCCCCCATGACCCTGGATAAGTGGTTGACGATGGATGGATATTGCTATTTTGGATTGAATTTTTATTGCATATTTAAAATCACAAGGAAAAATCGCACTTAATAGCATGTATAACCAAGTAAAATATGACAATCGGTGTCACTAATGTGTTTTTTTTTTTTAAAGGTAAGCAAATTGAGTTGGGGTGGCTTCCTTTTCAGAATGGAAAATTTGACCAAGACAGAGGAGGAAAACAACATTTCTCAGACAAAAAGAACATTTTCAGTTGAGGAATTAATGAGGATGGGGAAAGAATAATTTTTTTACCATATAGTTTCAATTCGTAATTAGAATCAAAATGGCAAATGTAACTTGGTCCTTTTGAGAAATTGTTACGGCAATGGAGACATAGTCCTTTTCTGCGTTCTACACCACTATGGTCCAACGAGCTCAATAAACGTATGTCTTCTTTACAAACATGCACGCCTTTGTCTTTACATTTGCATGCATCCACCTGCATTCATAGAGCTGTCCGGACATTTGGAGTTGATGCTGAATAAATGCATTGGCTTCTTCAATGCTTGAATAGTCCTTGCGGAACAGGCCTCTAGACTTCAAAATACATTTTAAATGTCGCTCTGTGATTACATATCAATGTCAGAAATCAAGTACAGAAACAAAGTCTTTGTATTGAAGGCCAAGTTTTAAATATATCTCAATCAATTCATGCACATCCATGCTCTACAACTGCATGTCCCATCATTCCAAATTATATTTATATGGTTTTCGTGAAAGTTACTAGGATAAAATGGCATGGTATGTGGAAGTCACGGTCATATGGCCTGTGTGGTACAGTATGCATGACTAATGTCCATTTTCAGCATTTGGACATTAGAAGATATAACAGCAGCCTTCCCTGCTCTAGATGCATGTAACTTGCACAATATGAGATTATTAAAGAGTATTGTCATTTAATGAATGACAATTCTTTCTGAAGAAATGTTACGTAAACAAATGAGAATCCATCATGAGTGCATTTACATGCACATTCTTACACCAGTTATGCTCAGTGTTAGGGAGTAACAGAATACATGTAACTGGATTACATATTTAAAATACAAAATATAAGTAACTATATTCCACTACATTTAAAATTAAAATAATTGGTAATTAGAATACAGTATTTTGATTACTGAAGAGATTACTTTGCATTTTATTTTCATTTGTTTCATTTAATATTTACTCCTTTCAGATGGAAAACATTTATACATATAAATGATGTGATCCAAAGTGCATTTGAAACACTTTATTATGATGTGTTACATTCATACGAGCAGACAGAGAAGTACGTTTGAAGTAAGTTTGGAGCAGAAGAAATAGAAATAAACCTTGCGTAAATTGTTAGCTTTATGCTAAGCTAAAATGCAAATTCTAGCCATTTTACATGCACATGTTACCAGACACTATCATATCTATTTACGTATCAAGTAAGAGCTTTGATATTAGGGCAAAAATCGTATTCTTTATAATAATTTGTGTATTGTTTTCCTGTAAATATCCATAATGGTGTAATATGTAACAGTTTTCGTTTAATATTCGGCTTTTTTATTTTATCAATGTGTGAACGGCTTGTAACGCAAAATGAGCCTTTCTCGGACTTCCTAGGTTGCCTATTAAAGCCTGTAGACGGATTTTCATGCAAAGGGAAGATTGCTTTTTCCAGAAAAATCCAAAGGATGTGACAATTATGCACGCTCCCAATCGCTTCTCTTCCACTATTTAACAGCGACAACAAACTGCAACACTAAGTAACATTATCTTATCAGCTAACATCGATTTTTGCCTATTACGGCGATTTCACGTGCCATGTAAACAACCCGGTGTTCTTACTTGCACATCCAATGCACGCACGTGTTGAGTGTATGCCTCTTCGCGGTTTGACGTCAAAAGTAGAGAATAACGCAATTATTTCAAATGTCATGTAAACGCAGATTTCTTGCCTTGTCAGATTTTTAAATAAGCTGATTTTAGAGCAATCAACGTATTGGTGAGCATGTAAACAGGCTCGATATTTCTCTAAATGTGCACAAATCAATGGGAGTTTTCATAATTGAATTGATAAGTGCATCGTTATGAGCCTATGCTTAAATATTCATAACTGTAATTTTTATGTTTTGAAATGTTGACACAAATAGAGAAATTACTCTCACTGAAACATTTACATAGTAAAACTGTGGCAAAATATGAAAGCTGGAGTACACCTTTCTAATTGATGGTGTTATCACGATGAAATAAGAATTGGCATTAAATGAAAAAGTGATTGCAAGGATGTAGTCAATGTTTGTGTGACTACACAAAACGTCTTTTAACAAATCGACCACTGCTTATAAGGTGTTGAACGTGGAATTAATACAATAAAATATATTCGGCTGCGGCCACCTGCCAAAACTTACAGTGTATCCTACCTGATTGTGTCAATGGCACTGTTCCACACACAACTCTCTGTCTATGTAGACAGCTTTTTAAGGCATCATAGGTAAAAATGTATTGCTAAATTGTTCAATCTAACTAAGAATTTACCCAGTTTTTCTGTGCTATGTATTTTGATGCTTGTTACAGTATCATGATTTTAGCCTGGCAAAAAACAAATGGCAAGTTTGCTGTATTTTCATATTTTATTTACTGATGTAAACTTGTTCTTTCAAGTCTCTTTTACATGATGTTGCAGAATCTTCAAAAACATACAAATGAAGCTAACTACACAGAAGTGGTGGAGAAGATGTTTTCGCTTTTCCCAGATAATGAACATTACTCAGATGCTGGTCCAGCTCGTTGCAGAATCTGTGCTGTGGTGGGAAACTCTGGGAACCTTAAAGGATCCCAATATGGACGTCTTATAGATCTTCACGACTTTGTTATTAGGTAAAGAATGAGATATAACAGAAATTGTCCAACCCTTTTTTGGAGTCTCAGTGTCTTTCATTTTGTCAACATGAAAACAATACTAACCCAATTATCTTTTTGTAATGAACATTTCTAGTCTTTTTCTGATCTGTACGTTTCTTGACCCAGTCATGCTTTTATTGTTAAGCTAGGATAAATATGGGTCCAACAAAGGGTTTTGAGAAGGATGTGGGTTCGAAGACCACACACCGTTTTATCTATCCTGAGAGTGCTGTGGATGTGGACAACTCCACTCACCTGGTGCTTTCTCCCTTTAAGATTCTGGATATGGAGTGGCTCATCAGTGCCTTTACCACTAAAAATATCACACGGTGAGACTTGTGGGCTTAAAATGAATGAACATAAATGGTTAGGGCTGGGATTACAGAGGCTGTATGTTCTGTTCCAACAGAGAAGGAACTGAATCCTTACAAATAGTGTATAGATATAGAAATAATTCCCTGCAACACAAAACACAGTAACTACATATTTTGTCAAATTTGAGATATAACCGAAATCAGGTCTCTTAGTCAATGAATTATCCAGTGTCAGACAGTTTTGACTAAACAATGATGACTTGGATTGTAGTATGATGTAATAAAGTTATTATGGAACCGTAATGCTGTCAAGACCTGGAACTTCTTCATAGCTGTGCTATGGAAAATAATTGCACACCTTAGAACATCTGTCTACCAATCAGAATCAAGCATTCACGCATTCAGTGGTATTATTTTTCTGTAAACACACGGTTGTGAAGTATTTCTCACACAATTAAAAAATAATGCATTTAATCTCGGGGTGTGCATTATTTATCAATGGACCATCCTCATATTGAATTATCTTAATTTGGGGCCTTTCTCAGTAAATATATATATATATATATATATATATATATATATATATATATATATATATATATATATATATATATATATGTGTGTGTGTGATTAATTGCGATTAATTGGATTGATTAATCGACATGTCATGTAATAATAATTAATTCAATTAAAAATTGTACTCAATTGACAGCCCTATTATTGATCTGTTTGTTTGATATAAATTGCTGCGTTTCCACTATCGGACTAAATGTGGGCATGCTAGTGCGTGTCAGGACCAGTTGCTTGCCCACTGTCATTTCCGGGGCTTCACTGTGCCTCCTTTGGGCTTTCTCAGGGCCAACGGCCAAGGGCATTTTGCCCGCCGATCGTCCTTGGGCAAAAGAAGGCCAACTAGAGATTGAGGCAGGGTCAATATCAAAGGCTAACTTTCATTTAGTCAGGTCAGTGGGTCAGCACCAAGATACTAATTTCCTAATTTTTCACATCTAGCTACCAGCTTCCTTCAACAGATCAACAGAGAATGGATAATCATCAATGCTGGTCAGTAGAGGAAATCAGGGCTGTTCTGAATATTTGGGCTGATGAATATGCGAAACAAGAGATCAGTGGCATCTACCGAACAAAAAGTATATTTTTTGGCACTTGCAAGGTCTGAGGCTATTGCCCCCGTCTGAGCAGTTGATAGCTATGGCTCACACTGGCACGATAGTGGAAAAGTGGCTAATGATGTTCCAGGACCAACAAAACATATTTACCTAGAAACAGGTTAGACTTGGCAAAATTATGAAAATTATGGGGATTATGTCTAAATAACATGATTTTGTACCCCTTATTATTTCCTGTATGTTTTTGTTTGACCTTTTTATTTTTATTTTCTTTTATCTAGCACTTACATAAAGGTTAGGCCGAGTGTAAATGCCAACAGACATAAGGTGAGTTTTCTTAAAGACATTTGCATTTGGCATTTTTTGCATGCTGGCAAGGGGCTGGTATTACACGTATCACTGAAGTGTGTGTGACACGTCTATTGTATCTGCTAATACCTGCCGTACCCGTTCCAGTTCTGATTTTGATAAGTTTTTTATAGTCTGGGAATTGCATTTGTTTTGTTACAAGATAAAAGAAGCCACACGGTGACGGCAATCATACGCAGTACATGTTTATCACTAGTTGAAGAACTTTTGGAATTTGATGGGAACAAAGCTGAACTTGTGTAGAATTTGGACAGCTCATTGGAAAAATGTTTTTTTTTTTAGATAGAGTGATGAGATCTGTCATGTATCACTTTATTGTTGGTATTAAATCTGACCAGTGTTGGGGAATCTACTTTGAAACTGTAGCTTGCCAAGATACAAGCTAATCATAATGTAAAGTTACTGAAGTCAAGCAACCCTTATAAAAGGCAAAAACTTAGTAACTGATTTAAATGACTGATATTGAAAATATGTTGCTAAATTGCAGCATTTAAGTATATTCAAAGGAATATTCCAGGTTCAATTCAAGTTAAGATCAACCTACAGCATTGCATAATGTTGATTACAACAAAAATCATTTTGACTCATCAATCCTCTTCTTTAAGCACTTTTGTCATGGCAATACCTTTACACAGAAAAGGTTAGTAAGTGATTTTATCACACTAAAATCACGATAACATGCATTCCAGATGCGTATGACTGTCTGTCTTCAGCAGAACACAAATAAAGATTTTTAGAAGAAGATGGAGTTCTGTCAGGTCCTTATAATGGAAGCAAATGGGTGCCAGCATTTTGATGGACCAAAAGTCACATTTAGGCAGCATAAAAGTAATCAGCAAGACTCAAGTCGATCAATGAATGTCTTCTGAAGTGACACTTCACACGAGAATTCGGAAGTGCTGCTTCTTTACAACAGAAGAACGAATGTCACGCGAGAGTTCTGACATTTCAAACTGCATCAGAGCCCTGGATGTAAGAGACGATTTAAAGTAAAAAATGGTTTAATTATCAACTTGTTTCTCACATAAACCTATCAGTTTGCTTCAGATGACATTCTTTGAACGACTTGAGTCACAAGGATTACTATTATGCTGCCTAAATGTGACTTTTGGACCGTCAAAGTGCTGGCAAACGTGAACTTCCATGAAAATGTCCTGAGAGAGCTCTATCTTCTTAAAATCTTAAGTTGTATTCTGATAAAAAAAGACAGTCATACACATCTGGGATAGCATCGGAGTAAGTGAATAATGAAAGAATTTTTATTTTTGGGTTAACTTTTCCTTTAATAGATTGGCCCCATTCACTTGCATTGTACGTGCCTAACCCAGATTTGTGCTTCTTTTTTTAAAGAAAAGGAGGAAACATTTTTGTGAATATTCCTTTAAGTAAGGAATCAAACTCTACCAATATTTTCAGCCTCATATGAAATTTGAATTCCACTGTTGATTTTAAATGAAATTGGGTTATCATAATATCAGGAGAGCAGCAGTGCTATCTAGAAGGAAAAATAAACAAATTATTCAGTTGAGCAAAAAAAAAAACAATTGTTCAAGCATCTGATAAATTTTGGTACATTAAAGGTGCAGTGAGGTGGCCTGGGTAGCTCAGCAAGTAAAGACACTGGCTACCACCCCTGTAGTCGCAAGTTCGAATCCAGGGTGTGCTGAGTGACTCTAGCCAGACCTCCTAAGCAACCAAATTGGCCCGGTTGCTAGGGAGGGTGGAGTCACATGGTGTAACCTCCTTGAAGTTCCTATAATGTGGTTCGCTCTCAGTGGGGTGTGTGGTGAGTTGTGCGTGGATGCCTCGGAGGATAGTGTGAAGCCTCCACATGACTATGTCTCTGCTCAACAAAGCAGGTTTGCATGTTATCACACCTGTTGTGTTTAGGCATAATATAATTAGGCCTGTTCATTTAATGCATTAATCAGTGTGATAAATCAGGAATATATCCCCGGCCCATAGGTAAATTACTTAATAAGGAAAGTTCTTAATATTAGAGCATTTCAACCCTATTGATTTTACACGTCCAACTCGATCTCTTGAAAATTCATACATATTTGACAAGTTGGCTATTTCGTATGATTTTGTACGATTTCATCACGTGCAAATGCCTGGATTTCTAAAAGCGTGAGTTTCATGATCAAGGCATTAAGGACATGCTTATTAATAATGCCCTACCTAAACTCCTAATCTAAATCTAACCAATCAGCTGAGTTTGTAAACATGATAGGAAGCTGTTGTGTGTGACAGAAGCAAGTAATTGTCAAGTATTAGATGTAAACGATGTCCAGTGATGTCATTGGCTGTAGTAAAAGTTGTACTAATTCATATGAGTGCAGTTGTACGGTATCATACGAATTAGCCAAATCAGTGGCAGTAGTGGTGTTGGTGGTGGCGTAGTGGCTAGAGCACAGGGCTGCTAATCAGAAGGTCGCTGGTTCGAACCCCACGGCCACCACCATTGTGTCCTTGAGCAAGGCACTTAACTCCAGGTTGCTCTGGGGGGATTGTCCTTGTAATAAGTGCACTGTAAGTTGCTTTGGATAAAAGTGTCTGCCAAATGCATAAATGTAAATGTAGAAAGCAGTCAGCACTCCATCATTACTGACAACACAACTCATCAATCCAAGGAAATTGGCCAGACTGGTTCAAGCTGACTTGAGGCGGTTAGGCTACAACAGCATATGCAACTATATACATATATACAACTGCTCAGTGAGTATATATTAACACCATATTGCTGTAGTAAAACTAGGGTTAATTGCATTAAAACTATGGCTTCTGCCAGAAATCATGGTAAAACCGTGGTTAATTTAACTCTGACCAAATCACTGTGAGGAAATAAGCATTTATATTAATTTTTATTTATTATTATTATAAGTAGTATTAAATGAATTATTAAGAGTGGAGACAGGAAACGGGATGGGGAAAAAGTTGGATAAAAGGCGGTATCGAACCCGGGTCGTCCACGCAAAAAAAAGCACATCCTCACCATCATTATACCCCACACCACCACAGCGACACCAGTTGTGCAGTTTGTCTTTAATTTCTGTTTCTGAGTTACCACCAGTCTGTTGATACAGTGTATGAATATGGTGTAATCTATTTCAATTATTTTAATTATATATATTTTTTATATATTCTATTAATAATTATAAGACAAACCCCAACCCTAAACCTAACTCTCAGTGGAGTGAAATTATAATTTCAGAGAGAAAATGCCACCTCCGAATCAAGACAAGGGAAGTATATTTATATAGCACTTTTCATACATTATGGCAATTCAAAGTGCTTTACATATACATTTTAAAGAAAATACAAGATACATAAAAAAATTTAAACCAATAAAGAACATGAAATAAAAATAAAAATCCAAAACAAAACAAACATAAATGACTTGATTTGACAACATTACATCAATATAATACATCAAAAGGACTAGAGAACATGAGAGTTATAAATACACAAACTAGGTAAACAAGTTAACAAGACAACCACTGAAAATACAAAACTGATAACAATACAATGAAACATGAACCAATAACAAGACTAAACTAATAGCAAGATTATAGACTATAAACCAATGAGAACAAGGCACATGAACATGATGGAAACAGAATAACCACATGACTAGACATGGAAGTGAACTTCCTTCAAAATAAAAGATATGAAAACATGAACAAAAACACATTTAAACATGAAGGGGGTATGTGGGTGTTACATTATCAGACTGGGGGGCAGGTTTCTGTCTCCCCAGGCCCCCAATCTAGAAGCTGCTCCAAACTGCGCTCACCATTGTTTCCGTAGAACCCATGTCTCTGACATTAGCACCAGAGAGAAGGTAAACACAATTAAATTGATGCAAATGTGTCTGATGGACACATGGGATGAAATGGGGTTGATTTCAGGGTCCAAGAACATTTGGAAGCAACATTTCAATTTCTTAGATGATCACGTTGTAGTTGAGCCCCCAGACAATGCTTCTTAAATCCTTGTATTTTTAGTAAAGTGCCCGTGGTGAGTGTTTGTGGTGGTGTGTAATCTGTGTGATTTTTTTTTTTTTTAGGTGATGATTCTACATCCTGTCTTTATAAAATACGTGCATGAGATATGGTTGCTGAAAAATGGCAAATATCCATCCACTGGATTCCTCGCAATTATATTTGCCCTACACATCTGTGACCAAGTAAATTTCACCACATTCCTAACCCCCACCCTTCTCATTCTTAACAATTCGTTGTACAAATTTACCATTTGCTTCCTCTTTTATCCAGATTTCTGCATTTGGGTTTGGTGCTGACAAATATGGAAACTGGTACCACTACTTTGAGAAAACTGCTTATAACCTTCGTACAGGTGCCCACAGTGGCAGCTTCGAGTTTGACACTATGATGCAACTCTATTTGGAGTACAAAATCCAGGTGTTCAGAGGAGGATAATATAATGTTGTGATGAGGAGGAGGGCCGGGCGTGCGTGTGTAGTCACAGAGAGAGATAAGGGCAGCCGATGTGGCAGTTTGGGAGAGAGAGAGAGAGAGAGCCACACGCAGCTGCGGCATCCATCTGCCCTTATCTCTCTGATAAGTAAGAGATACAATTTTTTGTAAATGCTATGAGAGCAAACTGTCTATGTGGCATTCTGTGTCAATATGATGATATCAAATATCAAACTGTCATACCTCAAAAGTAATAAATTTTGAATATTTGGTCACAGCCTATTTTCAAACACTGGGGCTTTATTTGTTTATTGTCTTTTACTTATTGTCTTGCTTTTGCTTGTTGTTAACAGCTAAATTTATACAGTATATGCATGTAGGCTAAATGTAAATTAGTGTAAATTATTCATAGATGTTCTGTAAATGTTCCTGAGAGCAGCCTCTTTTTGCACTGGTAATGCATTTGCTTCGATTAAACTTTTTATAATTTATAATAAAAAGTCTTGTGTTAGCAAGTGAATTAAAAGGGTAAAAAACTATTATTGCATGTTAATATATATATATATATATATATATATATATATATATATATATATATATATATATATATATATATATATATATATATATATATATATATATATATATATATATATATATATTTATTTATTTATGTGTGTGTGTGTGTGTGTGTACACTACCAGTCAACATTTTTGAAACACTTGACTGAAATGTTTCTCATGATCTTAAAAATCTTTTGATCTGAAGGCTGTTTTAATCTGTTTGAAATTTGTTTTGTAGACAAAAATATAATTGTGCCACCATATTCATTTATTTCATTACAAATCTAAAATTTTATAAAAAAAAATAATAAAAAACTTTTCACTGGTATTGTGTATGTTACTTCAGGAATAGTATCATGGCTTGTGCTGTTTCAAACAAGTTATTGGATAAACAAGCAGATGCCCTCTGGCTAACATCATGAATAGAATGCAAATATTGAAATTGATGACTTGGAACAAATAATGATGAAAGCGGCCAATAAGTGCCCAACATAGATGGGAGCTCCTTCAATACTGTTTAAAATCTTCCCAGGGTAATACCTCAAGAAGTTGCTTGAGATAATGTCAAGAGCACATTTCTGAAAATTCTAGGTGACTACTTTGAAGATGCTAAAATATAACATTTTTTATTTATTTTGGATTTTGTTTAGTCACATCTTAATTCCCATAGTTTCAATTATGTTATTCCATAGTTTTGATGACTTTACTATTATTCTAAAATGTGAAGAAAAACAATTATAATAAAGTGTTTAAAAACTTTTCACTGGTATTGTGTATGTTACTTCAGAAATAGTATGATGGCTTGTGCTGTTTCAAACAAGTTATTGGATAAACAAGCAGATGCCCTCTGGCTAACATCATGAATAGAATGCAAATATTGTGCATATGGTTTAAAATGTGTAAACTAATTAAATGTTAAGGAAAAGTGTTTAAACAAAGAATTTGTATTTCTATCGGGAAGACACGCAGGCTTGAGTGAGGTTTATGATGCCATTTATTTGATGAATGTAGAACAGAAAAGTAATGTCTCTCTTTGGCGTAGGCCCCGTCCGGCGGTCCGAGGGAGTTGTACTCGGAACCATCATATCCTGACGGAGATAGGAGGCAGGGGCGAGGAGACTACCCCCGTGTGGGACGGGGCTCAACTGGTGGTGGTGGGGTGGTGGAGGTTGCCATCTTAGCGCACTGAAACAACAATGTGATAGATTGGGAGCAGACTTATAAAGCAATGGCTTACCTGCGATTGGCTAGGAATTACCCAGCTAATAGTGTGATGATGTACAGCTGCTAGTCTTCCCGCTAGAACTACGCTGCGCTCACATAAACTGTAAGATTAATGACTAATGTCTTTGAAGTCCATCCTGCATTAACGTCTAGGTTACTGTTGTAAACTCCATTCCCTGATGGAGGGAACGAGACGGTTTGAGTGAAGCGACACTAGGGGACTTCTTTGAAGGCCTCGGTTACCTCTGAACTTGAGAAAAGGCCATTGAGATTTTTGCAGACAGAATTTGCATGACCCAATGTTGCAGAATCTTGTGTCTGTCCAATCAGGTTTTGCACTGAGGCGCCGAGAATAAGGTTCGGCCACAGCAGTGGCTCGGTTCAGCGTTGTGGCCAGGGGGACACAACGTCTCGTTCCCTCCATCAGGGAACGGATGTTACAACAGTAACCTAGATGTTCCCTGTCTGTCACTCTCTTCGACATTGTGTCAAGTGAAGCAACACTAGAGGTCACTATTCAATCACGGCATGCGCTGAGCTGTGTACGTGTGCTGCTGATGCAGGTGCAGGCAGGCAATTGCATGCCAAAGTGACAGGCTGCGTCAGACTGCACGTACCCTTCCTCAATGCCCCACAAAAATCGTAATAAACTTTTTAGGTTCCCTGCATCCTGAGTGCAAAGCAATGTGCCAATAAGGGGAGCAGGCCACGCCAGCCACGCGCATAGAGCTAAAATGGCTGGTGCCATCTTAACGATATCACACACATCGGGGAAGGCATTCTTTTCCAACTCCTATTCTTTCAGGGGGAAAAGACCCTGCGGAGACCACCACCTGCCCAGGCTGGGGGGAGGTAAAGTGTGGCAAAATACGTCACTGGGTTTTCAGGCCACATGTGGAAATGGTGTGGTGGTAGATCCTACATGCTGAGAGGGAGAAGTTGCTACAAACACGGTGACCGGGGGGGTAGCGGGGACTGCCCAAGGGAGATACACACAGGGGAGTTATATTAATTTTAGTACCCGTATTAGGTCCGGTCGGGGAATTTCTCTGTTGAATTCGTGGACCAGAGGGCTAGGGAGGACTCTCCTAGGAAAAATGATCACACATGACCACCTCAGTGGAGGGGAAAGGCCCTATGTGCAAGCAGAACACCCGGTAAGACATTCCGCATTCCCGAGTTCTACATACTCAGACCTGAGAGAACACGGGACGAGACCGACTCAACCCTGAGATTGTAGAATCTCGTGAATGTATTAGGTGTTGCCCAGCCCGCTGCTCTGCATATGTCTGCTATGGAGGTGCAGTTGCCAGTGCCCATGAGGATGCCACACTTCTCGTGGAGTGTACTCGAACCCACAAGGGGGCAGGCACGGCCTGGGTGTGATAGGCCAAAGTGATGGCATCAATGACCCAGTGGGAAAGCCTCTGTTTGGAGCATTCCCTTTCCGCTATCCACCAAAGCAGACAAAGAGCAGCAAAGAACGTCTAAAGCTCTGCGTGCGGTCCACATAGGTACGCAAAGCACGCACCGGACACAGCAATGAAAAGGCTGGGTCTGCCTCTTCCCGGGGCAGCGCTTACAGGTTCACTACCTGGTCCCTGAAGGGGGTCGTAGGACCCTTGGGCATGTAGCCCGGTCACGGTCTTAGGATGACATGGTGTCTGCCAGACCGAACTCCAGGCAAGTGTCGCTGACAGAGACCGCTTGCAGTTCCCCAACCCTCTTGATGGAAGCAAGCATGATCAGGAGGGCAGTCTTCAAGGAGAGGGCTTTGAGCTCAACTGATTCCAGTGCTCGAAGGGGGGTCTCTGGAGGCCTGAAAGGACCATGGAGAAATCCCATAAGGGAACAGGCATGGCCTGGGAGGGTTCAAGTTGTCTGGTAGAGGGAGCTCTGGCTTGGTTGAACATGTCTACGACAGCAGGTGGTAGGCCACTTAGATCTTCCGCATCCCGTCCAGGGGCAGACGTGGAGGTTCCAGAGGTCTGGGCGCAGATGCCAGAGGTTGCGTCATCCCTGAGAAAGTAGGTCCTTCCTCAGGGGAATTCACCAGGGGTGTGAGATCCGAGAACCAAGTCCGTGTGGGCCAGTAGGGGGCCACCAGAGTGACTTGTTCCTTGTCCTCCCTGACCTTGCACAGCACCCGTGAAAGTAGGCTTACTGGGGGAAATGAGTATTTGCGCAGCCCCCGGGGCCAGCTGTGTGCCAGTGCATCTGTCCCGAGGGTCGACTCCGCCAGGGAGTACCAGAGCGGGCAGTGGGAGGTCTCTTGGGAAGTGAACAGGTCTACCTGTGCTTTGCCGAACTGCTCCCAAATCAGCTGGACCGCCTGGGGGTGGAGCCTCCATTCTCCACTGAGCGTGCTTTGTTAAGACTGCGCATCCGCTGCCATGTTGAAGTTTCCTGGGATGTGAGTGATGCGCAACTAGTTGCTGCTGATTCCAAAGGATGAGATGGTGGGCGAGTTGTGACATATGACGAGAGCGCACACCGTCTTGGCGACTTATGCATGCTATCGTAGCAGTGCTGTTCAAGATGTGCTAGACCATTCAAAGCTTTGTGCGTAGTTAACTGAGCTTTAAAATGAATGTGAAATTTAACAGGTTATATTTATTATCTTGCTGGACATCCTCCCAGAAATGCATTCCAATAATCTAGTCTTGAGGTCATGAACGCATGAAGTTTTCCGGCATCAGCAACAGAGAGCATGTGTCGTAATTTAGCAATATTTTTAGGTGAAAAAATGCTGTTCTACAAACATTGGTAATTTGATTTGTAAAGGACAGATTGGTATAAAATATAACACCTAAGACTGCGCTGCTGAAGACAATGTAACAGTACATACATCGAGAGTCAAATGATATTTTAGCGGCTTGATTTTATAGGTTTTTGGTCCAATAATAAGTACCTCTATTTTGGCGGAATTGAGTAGAAGGACATTTCTGGCCATCAAATCTTTGATTTCATTGCTACACTCTGACATATGTCCATTACACCTGTGGCTCAACATTGTGAAACATGTGAGTTTTGAACATTATGTTGGTGAGAATTGTGGTTAATTATTTGGCATGATATAAAGCTATAGATCGCAGTGTAGGCCTACATGTTCTATAGAATGTAAAGAGATCACAAAGATAAAGTCAATATCAAGATGTGACAAAACAGTAAAACATTTTTTTCATTTGCTTTCAGGAAAGAGAAGGATTACATTTTGCGGGAAATTATGTTCAGTCAGGATTTTCAACATTTTTTTTAGTAAAGTCATGCAAAAACTTGTTTAACTTATCCACAATGCAGACAATGGGCCTCGTATTTGAAACATGGGCAGATTATTTGTAAATCTGTTCTTGCATAATTTTTGGCATTGAATAGCACAGAAATACCTTCTGCTATTTTTTCATGAATGAGGCCCAAATGAATGATTGCAAATACTTGTTGCATGTGTTTTTAGCAAAGCCCTTTCTTACCAAAATGACACAATAAAATGTAAAAAACAAAATAACAAAAATAATATATATATATATATATATATATATTTAGGGTTATGGGTAAACATTGTTGTTTATTTTGTCGTAGCTTCAATTTTGGTCGTTCTTTAATGCATGATGTCAATCCATCTATGGTTATGGTCATTTCTTCTTTAGTAGCCATTCCAAAAAGCTCTACCTGTGTGCATGTTGCATCAAACGTGAACTGGAAAAACTGCTAAGTGATGGTTTGATAGGTCATCATAAACAGATTATTTGGGTGTGGATAGGGTGGCCAAATGTCCTGTATTTCCTAGGACAGTACTGCACTTCTTCTAGTGTCCCAACTTTTTTCTGTAAAAATTGTGTTTTGTCTCGCAGTTTCCCCTCTCCTAAAATTTCTCTATCGCCAATGCAGCTTTCTCAGTCACGTGAGTATTCTACTAGGGTTAAAAAAGAATATGTTACAAAACAAAAAGACACAAACATATACACATGTAGGGCAGCTGCCCATAACACTCTCTCTCTCAAACTGCCACCTCTGGTCACCTACTGCCACCTCTTATCCCTCTTGGGGGCTTGATTCACGACACAGCATCGCCCTCCTCCCTGCCACAATGACATACTGTTTTTCTACAGACACGTTTTAGAGTTTTTCCACATTACCTAAACCAATAGAAAAATTATCAATTGTAACTCCTCCTGGAGCTTAAAAATGATATCCTCCAAACTCAAAACAGACCTTCAGACAATTCTGACTTGGGTTGCTATGACCTTTCTAACTGATCAAAATTACATGATTTATCCAGCAGAAATCTGAAAAATCCCATAGACATACATTGACAGATAGTTTAAACGGGCCAAATGCATTCAAAATGTTCTTATCAAATTACTATAATTCTTAAATTTCTATAATCAATCAATCTATCCATCCATCCATCCGTCTGTCTATCTACCTCTGTATAACTATTAAACTTCAAAACTATCAAAGTTTGTCTTAACACACTTTACCGCTCTAGTGTTTATGTAGAAACCTATAGGGTTCTTGACTCAACTCAAACGAAACCTTTATGTTAATAAGGATATATAAAACTAAGAAACTTTTTTGGTTCCTAAGGCTTAAAATAAAATAATACTTTAGGGTCTCTTAAAAATACTTTTAATTGAATTTGTTGTGCCTATATGGTTTTTGCAGGTCCGCCTAGTGATTAAGTTGATATCATCAAATATTTCACACACATTTGAACTGTTGTGGCAACAAAACAAAAACTAAATCCTTAAAATGTTTTGATCCTATGTTGTAACCCCTACAGGGTTAAAAACAAAAGAACCACCAGTGGTCTTTTAATAAGAACAACCCTAATAAAGGGATATTTCGAATATGAAGCAAGTTTTTTTCTGTAAGCAAAAATGTTCCACGATTCATAAGGAAGCCTATTTTCATTTTCGAGTCTCCAGTGTTTTCACTCGCATCGGTGTTGTGAAAAAATTTGATGTTTAGCGTATAAAGTTTATAAACATTTCCCCATAAAAGCATGTGGCTCCATGGTGCCGATACACAATGACCATCTTTTTGACAGTATCTCACCCATCAAATCCAGATACAATCCTATAATCAAACAATTTGCACTTCTAAAGAAATTACAAATTACAATGCCCTTCAAATTTACCTCACCAGATTTGACTCAGTCTTCATCTTCCTGTTCAACAGTTGATTTTGTTGGCTCTAACACATTGAACCATCAGGTATGTGGGGAGAGATGGTATCTTTAAAACAATCAACTTGCTCTCATTTCATAAAAGTGCAAATTGTTTGATTATAGGAGTGTACCTGGATCAGTAACTGGGACTGAATAAAACAAATATAGTATGCAGTTATTTTCAAACATAAAATAATTGTATTTTAAATACAATAAATATTTAAGCTGCATGTGCCTTTTTTCTTACCTGTCTTAATATGCCTCAACCAATCTGCTTTTAAATGTATGGCTTTTGATCAAATTATGAAAACAGATTATGATGGGTACAAAATAATACAAGAAGACTGCTCTAGTGATTGACTGAAATGGGTTTATAATCACTCATATTTAATGACATGTTTATAAAACAAAAAAATTTAATTAACTTTTATTTTGTATAACATTTACTCAGTTTCACACAAAACTTTCAATTTGTTAAATAAATAAAAAATCTGTAATATATATATATATATATATATATATATATATATATATATGTGTGTGTGTGTGTGTGTGCGTACATGCATATGTGTGAGTTTGTGCGTGTGTGTGTGGGTTTGTGGGTGTGTTGTAGTTAGTGGATAGCAGCTTCTCGCAGCTTTTTATAGAAGCAGCTTTTTCTATTTCCCGTTTAGTCATCCCATATGTATGAAGAAATTAATCAAACATAAAGTGAAGAAGGAAATAACAAGTGAATAAATAATTCAGTCACCATGGACGGTATGTGCACAAGATATTTACATAATAACTTTCACGTGGCATTGAAGTCTAAACCCTCAAGCCTTTTTCTGAAAACTGAACCCTGATAGCACATGTACATAGCCCAGATGTCTATTTTCTGTGTGTCTACATCTGGAAGCAGTGATGTGCACAGAACGGGGGCAGCAGGGGTGCAAGCCCTTTTTGTTCACACATCTAAAGGTACACTTTCCATCGTCCATAAAATGGGAAGAAATTTTATGAATTATATTAAAATAGTTAAATAAAATATTTGAAGATTTTTGAGCCTACACAGAAACTTGTTAGACTTCTGTTCCCCATCTGTCGCTCACTTTGACATTGTGTTGAAGAAGCGACACTAGGGGTCTCTCTTGAGAGCCTCACGCATCTCTGAACTTGAAAAAAGGCCAATGAGAAATTGGCAGACAGAATTTGCATGTCCCGCCCCCGGACATACGGTATAAAGTGATCCTACAGGATAGGGGCTGGCGCAGCTGGCGATGAAGGCAATTTGTGGCATACAGCGGGCTCGGTTTCACCGGGTAAATCCCCACGAACCACCCTCTCCCCAGCACACTCTTTGCTTCTGTTCAGGCTCGACAGCTGCCCCCCGGCCGGCCGGTTCTGATGAGTCCAGAGGACGCCTACATGGGACCTTCTCCTCAGTCACTACGAGCCCCCTGCCGGGTGTGAGGAGCAAGGTAAGTGCTCGAGTCTTCTCTCAGCACCAGACCCTCGGGACACGCTTTTGCCTCCCGACGCCACACTACATGCCCTGCCCCACTGCGAAGCCTCACCAGGTACATCGAAAACGATTGTCCCCTTAGTGCCCCTCGCTCGGAGCTTGGACGCATGGCTTTCACTTTCCAACCCATCGCGCTAGTTGGCCAGGACCATTCGACTCGGCTACATGATTCAGTTCGCAAGGCCACCGCCCCCTTTCGGCGGCGTTCAAATTACCTCATTGCATGGCGAAGATGCCAACACCCTACGTTCGGAGAACGCGATCCTTCTACTTAAAGACGCGATAGAGTCTCTCACTCCAGCCGAGATGAAGAAGGGTCTCTACAGCCCTTAATTCATCATGCCTAAGAAAGGCGGCGGCTTACGACCGATCTTGGACTTGCGAGTTTTCAACATGGCCTTGAACAAACTCTTATTAAAAATGCTCACGCAAAGACACATATTAACTTGCGTCCGGCATCTTGATTGGGTCGCAGCGGTAGACCTGATGGACGTGTACTTCCACTTCTCTATCTTGCCTCGACACCGTCCCTTTCTACGGTTCACGTTCGATGGCCAGGCATATCAGTACAAGGTCCTCCCCTTCGGCATGTCCCTGTCCCCTAGCGTCCTCACAAAGGTCACAGAGGCAGCCCTTGCCCCACCAGGGGATGTGGGCATCCGCATACTCAACTATCTCGATGGCACAGGTCAACTGGGAAAAGAGCAAGCGGGTCCCAGTTCGGAGCATCTCTTTTCTCGGTATGGAGTTAGACTCGGTCTCAATGGTAGCGCGCCTCACCAATGAGCGCACGCAGTCAGTGCTGAAATGCCACACCTTGTTCAAGCCAGGCACGGCAGTTCTTCTAAAAAAATTCCAGAGGCTCCTGGGGCATATGGCATCCTCTGTGGCGGTCGCGCCGCTGGGGTTGATGCATATGAGACCGCTTCAGCACTGGCTCCAGACTCGTGTCCAGAGATGGGCATGGCGCCGCAGCATGCACCATGTGTTCATCACCCCCGCCTGCCACCAGACTTTCAATCCCTGGACAGACCTCTGTTTACTACAGACAGGAGTCCCCTTACAGCAGGTTTCGCGATGCATTCTGGTCACCACAGATGCCTCCAAACAGCATTGGGGTGTCGTGTGCAACGGGCACGCAGCCGCTGGCTCCTGGAATGGGCCCCCGCTGCGTTGGCACATCAACTGCCTAGAGTTGCTAGCTGTATTTCTTGCCCTACAGAGTTTCCTTCCACTAATTCAGGGCAAGCACGTCTTGATCTGTTCAGACAGCACCGCAAGGTACTTTCAGTGGAGAGTGGAAGGGAACGCTGTCTCTAAACAGAGGCTTTTCCACTGGGTCGTTGATGTCATCATTGTGCCCGCCCTCTTACGAGTTTGAACACACTCTACAACTGACCGGGTGTACTACTTGCACCTAGCGCCTTTCCCCTCCACTGAGGCAATCACGTGCGCTCTTATCCCAGGAGATCCCACTAACTCGGCTGCCTGGATGACTCCTCCATAGCCCTCTGATCTGCAAATTCAGTGGAGGAATTCCCTGACCAGACCCACTATTAGTACTGAAACTACACTTTACTGGAATAGGTGCTCCACAGGACACCCCCCATGTGGATTAATCCCCCTGTGTGTATTTTCTGTGGTACGGTCCCCTTGCGAGCGGACCCGCATTTCCCTTGGGCAGTCCCCGTTGCCCCCCAGTCGCCGTGTTTGTAGAAACTCCTCACTCTCAGCAGGTATGATCTACCACTGTGCCATTTAATACAAGGAACATAGAGAGAGAGAAAAGGTGTGGCTGGCGCAGCTTCCTCCCATGCTTGGCACATCACCTTGTTACCCCCCCTCAGGGTGTCGGGAACCAGAAGGTTAAGATTTTATGGGGCGTTGGGGAAGGGTATGTGCAGTCTGACACAGCCTGTTGCTTTGGCACGCAACTGCCTGCCCGCACCTGCATCAGCAGTGCATGTGCACGGTTCAGCGCATGGCGTGATTAAATATGGACCCCTAGTGTCGACCCCTAGACACAATGCTGAACCGAGCCACTGTTACGGCCGAATCTCATTCTCGGCTCCTCAGGGCAAAATCCTGAATGGACAGACGCATTTCCCTCCCTTTATACCATATGTCTGGGGGCGGGAAATGCAAATTCTGTCTGCCAATTTCTCATTGGCCTTTTCTCAAGTTCAGAGATGCATGAGGCTCTCAAGCGAGACCCCTAGTGTCGCTTATTTGACACAACGTCTCGTTCCCTCCATCAGGGAACAGAGCTTACAATAGTAAGCTACACTAACAAGAATTAACCATGGTTTCACTACAGTAACTATAGTTTAAACATGGTTTTTATTAAATCCGTGGTCACCACACAATAAACCATGGTTACTACTACAATATTACTTTAGTCAAATCATGGTTAAAGATCACTGTGTCCAAAACCGCCCCATCCACTATATAGTGCACTTTTTAGTGTGTCTGCCGTTTCGTAGGAGTGTCTGAATTCTAGGTGAGACACTCGTTCCTACTTTTGTTCACTCATTATTACCGACAATGCACTCTAATAATTCGATGTACACTCAAGGATGGTTAATTGCCCATAATCTACCAAGCTGGGAGAGGGGAGGGCGTGCAGGAGAGAGAGAGAGCGAGTGGGCAGAGAGAGACACCAGTTTACTGCTTCCTTCACTCCTGCAATGTTTTATTTCATGCTGAATGTTTTAAATTACTTTTTGACAAATCAGTACTTGATTAAAACAACATAATAATGGCAAAACTTACAGATACGTTTTAAAATGTTCTCTTTATATTTCATACAGAATTTTGCCATTAAGCTGAAGAATTCTTTATTTACTAAATAAATGACTGGGGTGATATTATTTTAACTCAGGAGACTGCACACAGTGGAAATGGTAATTCTGTGGATGATTTAAATATTGAGTTATAATATGTAGGTTATGATAACTTTGGTGCTGTTTATGTCAGATGAGAAACGCTACCAGCTTGAATTGGAGTTTAAAGATACAAAGTATAACAAATAAATACAATAATGTAAGTTTGATAAAATGTTTTTACTCTACATATTAACATATATATTAATTTTATTGGTTTAACATTTAATAAAATTTTATTTTATTAATATGTAATTTAATAAGAATAACAAGTAAGGTCCAAGTATTTTAAAAGTTCATAAGGGCTGTTGTTTCTGTGACCGTCCCAGAGCTCCAGTGCTCGGTGTACACGTCAGCATCCGAATTCACTCACTGCTGAGAAATAGTGCACTCACTGCCATTCACTTTATAAATAGTGAATGAGTGAACGATATCGGACACAGACAATTTTTTTAATTACTTATTGCCACGATTCACTGTTGTCTGCCCTGTGTTTTACCTCTGTCATCTGTTCCCCATGGACTACACTTCCCATCATCCCCTGCTCTGATCACCTCCAGCTGTTCCTTATTGTTCCTCACCTGTGTTTAATGTTCTCATTTGTCTTCCTGTATTTAATGCCCTGATTTCTGTTCAGTATTGTCAGTTGTTGAATGTATGTTCTTGTATGTGGTTGACCTACCGTGTTCTGCCCGTGCCCTTCGTGGATATTTTCTCTTGTTTATGTTTTGTTTCCCATCATGGACGTTTTATTTGTTCCTGGTTTACCCGTTATTTTGTATTTGTTTATTATTTCATTAAAATCCTTCGCTGCGTCTAGATCCAGCTCTCTTGACTTTTTCCTTGCTTTACAATTATTAACAACAATTGCTTACAAACTCATTTTAAGAAATGTCACCTTTTGATATGTTGTTATTTTAGCATGAATGTACTCTGTTTACACTTTTTCTCTGATTTGTTTTATCATTACATCTACAAGTCACTGATCCCTCTTGTTTGAACAAGCCTTGTGACAGTGCAAGCACTTGTCTGCATGTTTCTTTCAATATTAAAATGTTAAAATGAGTGGAAGATTAAATATTTCCATCCTGCACAAGCAGGGCAGACTGGCCATAGGGAGAACCGGGACTTTTCCCAGTGGACCGGCCGATTTCTCTTCCCAGTCCTTACCTGTTTTTGCTAATATAACATAATCCTTTTTATTTCACTTTGAAGCTTACGATTATAGTTCATGTTCATGTTTTTTTGTTTTCATGTTCATCTATGTTTAAACACTGTTCCTTAACACTTACTTAGTGCAAGTCATGGTTTAAAATTATTAAACTATCCATAAACAACTAATATTGTCATTATATTCATGATGTTAGTCAGAGGGGAACTGGCCCCCACAGTGAGTCTGGTTTCTCCCAAGGTTATTTTACTCCCATTAACCAACATCTTATGGAGTTTTGTGTTCCTTGCTGCAGTTGCCTTCGGCTTGCTCACTGGGGTTATAAATACAATTATTATTAAATTATTTATTTCTAAACACAATTCAAAATCGTATTTTATCTAATTACATAATGATGACTCATCGACATTATAGACATTACAGTTTTATTGTCTGTTAATGCCTTATTTTCTGTAAAGCTGCTTTGAAATGATGTGTGTTGGCAAAGGCGCTATACAAATAAAATTGACTTGACTTGATTTGACTTTTGTTTTTTAATTAGAATCGATCATTTTTGTGTGATGATCGATATTTTTTGATACAACATCAGTATCAGATCGATCCGCCCATCCCTACCCTTCGCTAACAGTCTTGTGGATGGGCCCTCTAAGAAAATATTAATTTTCTCACTTCAGTTTTGAATGAGATTTGATTGGCCTCACCTCCCGCAGGAGTACCCTTCAAGGAAGCAAAAACATCGAAGTGCCGTTACCTTACACGATTAAGAGGTCAGATGAAAAGTCCACTCCATGTATTGTGTTGTAAGTTCATCAAAAGAATAAGATTGCTATCATATTTTTGACATTGCATACCACTAATGTAGACAAATGTATTAATTATAATAATTTTGTGGTCCGTTCTGCATAACGCAGCGGCTCATTTGAGCTTATCGCTGCCCATTCAGCATGTTCCGCGGCTGACCCACTGACCCATTCTGTTCTCACGATGGCCATTCCGCCCCGATCGGCCATAAACTTGGCGTTGACCCACTGGGAAAATGCCTGGTATGCCAGATTACCAGTCCAGCCCTGATACCATGGTATTACTATGACACATGTCATAAACATGGGGTTATCACAGACCATGAAGTGTATTACCGTGGAAAGTGAAAGGTGTTTCCCATGTAGTAATTTGTCCATTGGGCCTTGCAGTTTCCTTCCCATTTGGAGCTCTGCGGGGGACATTACAATGCTTTCCTGAACAGCTGAGTTAATTGCAAAACAAAGTTCAGGTAAATACTGATCCCATTTTTTTTGGTTGTCGCCCACAGAAGAGGCGATCATGTATTTTAAGGTGTGGTTTACTCTCTCTGTCATATTTGTTTGTGGGTTATATGCAGTTGTTATTTTTGGGTAATGTTCCATTTAGCACAAAGATCCTTCAAAACGGAGGAAACGAATTGGGTCCCACGGTCAGACAGGATAAAGTCTGGTATGCCCCATCGAGTGAGGATTTCTGTCTGAAGAATCATTGCTATGGTTTGTGCATTTGCGTCGCGCATGGGGAAAAACTCGACCCAGCAAGAGAAGTAATCTACAAAAACCAGAAGGTACTCGTGTCGATGGGTGCTGCTTGGCAAAGGACCCATTATGTCCATCCCTACCATTCTGTTGTGTTGTGATATATAACAGTTTGTAGCTTGCCAGCCAGTTTCTGATTTTCACTCTTGAGTGTTTGATATTTTAACACTTAAAATGGCATTTTACGTCTCCCAAATCCCTGGCCAAAAAACAACATCCTGCAGTCGTTTGTAGGTCTTGTAGATACCTGCATGGCCACTTAAGGGATAAGAATGACTGTATTGAAGGACAGATGGGACAAGACTGCTTGGGAGGTACACTCAGTAGTGGACTTGGCCATTTGACAAGTGGGTCTTGTGATATAATTTGTCCTCCACAACTTCATGTGTGACTTTCCAATTGTTGTTCTTCTCCGCCAATGCTTTAAATAACTTTATAATTATAGGGTCTTTATGTTGTTCCCCCCAAATGGCGGCAGCAGAGACTGGAAGATCGTCATTCTCTTTCTGGCTGGAGTACAGTCCGCAACCAGGTATGCTGGGAAATCTAAAACTCTAGTTCTCTCTTGATATTTCATTAAGTCACACAGGATGTCCCAATTACCTTGTATTTGAGCAGTATGATGGTGAATTTCCTTTCCAGGAGTTGGGAGAATACCAGGCAGATCATGCTGTGTCACTGAAGATGGTGAAGTTTGAAAAGAGGTGCATAGTTGCTTGGAATCTGGTTCCTGTTGGCATGTGGGGGCTTGAACATTTAAATTTGTGAATTGGTAACTCTAATGTGTTTGTGAATGATTGAATAACTGAAACCTGAAATTGGTAACTTATTGGTAACTCCCAGAAACGACAATTAAGAAGCTACAAAAAAAAAACAGACGAGAGGCCTCCTTAGGCCTCCTTAAATTAAAAATTTAAAACCGTGCTACCCAACTGCTGAGGAGTCCCAAGGGAGGGAAAAACTCATGGATATATTCCAGGAGACCACCAAAGAGGATGAGGATTTATTGGGTTTCTAAATAAAGACAATCCATCATGGGTTGTCTATCCCAGGGGGGATAATGTGGCGGTGCAGGAAAAAATCATATATGGAACTAAAATAGTTCTCCCTGCCATCCATGGTCAGTGGTTCACACACGCATGTACACACGCACACACAAACAAGCACATCTATTTGCATACATTCACAGCCCCACATTAAGAGCTGTAAGTTAACTATTCCAGGGGGCTTGAGGTTCCAGAGAAACAGACACAAGTCGAATACTTGAACTGGATACTTGACAATGCCCTTCAGCATTAGAAGACAACAACACTCTGCAACCAGCATTAGGAAGTGCGGCACTGAACCTCTTCACTCCAGGGTTAACACCGGCCAAACACAGTGTGCGTCCCGCACAAGCTCAGGAACTGATCTCGTACAGCCTCAGGTAATCCGTGCTCCTCTCTTTTTCCAAGATCCTCTCCACTCTCCCTTGTCTCCAAATTTACCTTCCTTTTTATCATTTTCACTTAATTGTTTTTGTTCCATATATGGGCATGGAAGGGCAGATTTGTTCCTGCACTGCCACAAACTCAGCGAAGGAGGATACTAGGAAATGTGATGTTTACTGTTGTGATGTTCCATGCTGCAGTCACCGATTTATGATGTCGGCTATGTCTCGTTTGGAAGGCTGCATCCTCCGGAGGACGCCTTTGTTGGCTGCATACGTCATCGAGGCTGTCTCATTTCTGAAAAGACAGTAGGACACTTCGAATGCAGCGTTCGAATGCGTCCTTTTTTCACGGGAATTTGGAGGATGCATGAGGTGTATCCTTCGTGGGCACTCATAACCCACAATTCTTTGCTTTAACAGAAATGTCTAAAAAAAAATTATGCCAATTTGCCATAAATATTATGTTAAAAAACAAGTAATGTTAATTCCCAAGTTGAAGTACCTCAGTAGACGGATGCAGAGTATATTATATGTACAATTATAGTAATATATAATTAAAATAAAGTATTAGACTAAAATCTATTTTCTTTTCTCTCTACATCATTATAACTCTCCTAAAATGTACCTCATACATTCCCTTCCAAAGGGAATTTGTTCCTTTGTCACTCAAAGTGCTCACGCTTGTTAAAGAATAACGTGCTGTCATGCACATAGCAACTATGTTACATTCCATTTCATTTAAATGAGACTTGTTTAAAAGAGGACGCTTAGTATATTGCAACTTTGAAAGGACGCGTCCTACCCAGCAGCCTTCGAAATGAGACACATCCGTCATTGTTTTGTGTCACGTTAAGAGTGACGCTAAAGACCATTTGAAACCCGATTTGAGCAGCCAAATCTTCCGGAATGAGACGCATCTGAAAAAATATCTGATTTTAATCGCATTTGAAACAGTTTGAATCAGATTCCGAAAAATCAGATTTCATGTGTTTTTTGCTGTCCAGACTATCAAAAACTCATCTGGATACAATCTGGATATGCAAAAAAAATTAGATTTTTAGTGGCAGTCTGAACAAGGCCTAAGAGACTAAGAGAAATCTATAAGCATAGACTTTTTAATCAAGCTTTACAAAAGAAGAAAACAATACTAACCTAAAAAATCATTATAAGTTTCATTATCATCCATATGTTATTGTAATGTGTGGTCATCACTCATTTTATTCATAATTCATCCGGTCCCTTTTCTTGTTGAACAAGATTGACGAACTGAACAAATGACTTGCAGCTTCTCATCTTGTTCAGTCGAACAGCATCTTCTCATTCACGAGATGACTGAACTCGTTCAATTAGTTTATGAATGAAACGTCTCGTCTTGTTCAGATTCAAATGATGACTACTAGTTTATTAAAGGTGAGTATTTGTTCAGTGAGTTAAACCAAAGATATGCTTCATCACAGCCCGTTCTCGAATGTTATTGTTTTGTTGCGCTAAAGTCAGTCTTTAAAAGCAACACAAATGGAATTTGCAGGTCTACAAATGTACGAGGACACTTTAACAATAGAGTTTAAACACATGACTATTTTCACTATAAATGGAAGGTCTTGTTTTTACTATATTTTGTCAAATGCTGGGCTTCACTATTATCAAGACGTTCAACATTTTGAAGAAAAAGACTAAATATCTTACACTGTGCACCAAAGCAAAAACTTTTCATTCATAATTAATTTTATTTTAACTGTATGTAATTCAGTCATTTTTACATATTCATAAATTGGAATTTATATTTTGTACATACCTATAATATTTTTTAAGTGCATTTCACCTCTTTCTCTCCTTGTTGAAGACAACTGACACACATGCTGAACTGAACCAACAACATACCTCCACTTGTTTGGTTAGTTCACAAATAAGATGTCTCATCTCATTCAGACTCAAACAACCGAATCAACAGGTGCAGGAGTGTATTCTTTCACCGGGTGAAACCTATTATTTGCTCCTTCACAACCCACACTCAAATGCTATTGGCTAGTGCCATTACCAGTCTTTACAGGCATAAAAAGCAGTAGAGCTCATTGACCTCGAAAGTGAGAGACGTTAGTGAACGAGAAATATGAGTCATTGTATGGCGGTGAACGAGAATGATTCCTTCACTTAAAAGATTTGTTCAAAAAGACAGAATCGTTCACAAACAAAACATCAATAAAAATAAATATAAAAAATGTAAGAAGCTTAATTTTCCCCTCGTCATTTCCATGTACAGTCTGAAATGCAAATGTCCTCATGTTCAGCTGCTGGACAGCAATTCCGAGTAAACTTCCCATCACCTTTAAGGAATGCAAAGTGAATGTTGTACAAAGTAGCATTTATCTTTAACAGCACTATCAAATTGGATAACAGTCACAATAATGCCACTACAATATGGCCAGCCATCTTGATTTTCATACAGTTTAGTGTGGACGGAGAGTGTCTCTGTGGCAGGGCAGAGGGCAGGGACGGGTCGTGATTCTACACACCCTGTCCCTTATCAGGATAATCAAGCCTCCGAGAGGGATAAAGGCAGACTGCGGAAGATGGTGCGAGAGAGAGACATAGTTTTCGGGCATGTCCATCATGTGTGTGTTTGTGTCTTTTAAGTTTCTCATTAAACTATTATTTATATTGTCATGCCAGTTCTCACCTCCTCCTTGTCAGTCTAAACCCCCTTTACACTGGTGCCGAAATCTGGGAGGGAGGAGGGATGCCCTTCACAGAGTCCTCGACACTGCCGTCCACCCGGGGGAGCGCTGCTGGAATAGCCCGACCGCCCGAACATGGTGAACGGCCGCCATCCACGAGGCGAGTGGGGACCCTGACTGCCTGGAACGATGGAGCCGCTGCCAGGGGTGGTGGAGAGCCCTGCCATCCCCCAGAAACAAGGAGGGGTCGAAAAAAGACCGCCGTCCGAGAGGGGAGGAGGGAAGTGACTCCCTGACCACCTGGAGCAGTAGGGCCGCTGCCAGGGGTGGAGGAGTGTCCCCACGAGTCGCCATGATTCTACATACCCGGTCCCTTATCAGGCTAATCAAGCCTCCAAGAGGGATAAAGGCCGACTGCGGAAGATGGTGCGAGAGAGAGAGAGAGATCATTTACAGGCCTGTCCGTCATGTGTGTGTTTGTGTCTTTTTGTTTAAGTTTTTCATTAAAACTATTATTTACACTACCGTTCAAAAGTTTGGGGTCACTTACTCATTCTTTCTTTATTTATTTATTTCACATTTTAGAATAATAGTAGTCAGCAAAACTATGGAATAATAGAAATGGAAATATGGGAATTATTTTGTGACCAAAAAAATCCAAAATAAATCCAAAACTATGTAATATTTTAGCATCTTCAAAGTAGTCACCCTTTGCCTAGATTTTGCAGACATGTACTCGTGACATTTTCTCAACCAACTTCTTGAGGAATCACCCCGGGATGCTTTTTAAACAGTATTGAAGGAGTTCCCATCTATGTTGGGCACTTATTGGCTTCTTTTCTTCATATTTTGATCCAAGTCATCCATTTCAAAAACTTTTTTTTTTTTAGGAAATTTTAGATTTGTAATTAAATAAATGTATATGTTTTGGCAGAATAATATTTTGTCTACAAAGTTAATTTCAAACTTTTAAGCATACACCTTCAGATCAAAAGATTTTTAAGATCATGAGAAACATTTCAGACAAGTGACCCCAAACTTTTGAACGGTAGTGTATATTGTCAAGCCGGTTCTCGCCTTCTCCTAACCCGTCTCTATCCCTTTACAGTCTCAAAAACGAAAACAACATTTTCCAAATGTGTGTGGATTAATGTGGACGTAGCCTTAACACTATGAAGAATTATGTTTATTAAAAAAACAACAAAAAAAAAACTGTACAAACTAAATTTGCGACACAAACAAATGGTATACTTTTGTTGATTATCCAATTATAAGGAGGCCCAACTTTATGGGCATTGGACCACCACCCAGCAGAAAAAGGGATTGCCTACAGTTGACCTTTGACCTTTGTATAACACTGAACACTGACAACTGTACCTTTGCAACACTGTTCCCTGTGTGAGAAACATTTTTGTTTTCAAAGTCTCCGCCATGACTTCCTCTTCTAAAGTTAGTCACAGTTCTGTCAAAATAATTATCCGAGTTTCTGTCACTGGTAGGTCCCAACCCCAAAACACTCATCTTTTTAAAAGAAAAATGTTTTCACATTAGGCTATATGTCTTGTTTAAGCTTTCTTTTGCCCTCAAAAAATGAATGTCCCACAACTTAATTCATCTAACTATGAGAAGAATGGAAAACTGGGAAAAAAATTACCTTATCACGGATGTGTAGGGCAAATATCAGTGTTAAGAAGCCAGTAGATGGATATCTGCCATGTTTCTGCAACCAGACCAGCTATCATAGACACATTTTATAAGTGCAGGATGGAGAATCATCACCTAAGACAACACCAAACCAAAAATAGCTGGGATTTAAAATGTTTGTTATAATTATTTGGTTTTTTTTATGAATTAGCCTATGTTTTCATAAAAAAGTTTATCCAAAGATTGTACATATATATATATATATATATATTATGTGATTATTTTTGAAACAATAACATAATTACTGACAGGTAAGCTTGTGTATTTCAATGTATGTGTGACCATATGTTTATATACTTTGGGAATCACTTAAGAACATTGAGTAGATCTCCTGAAAACATTTTTATACTGTGCCTTAAAAGTTGTGCTAAAAGTTACAGGATTTATTGGCTTTGCACATACAAGGTTAGCAATTTTATCACACTATTAACAAATGTTAATTAAGTTGTATGGCCTGACTATGATGGCTTATGCTAACTTCTTGCACATTTTCTGCAGAGATATTTGGGAAAAATCTGCTGAATTTTGCCGAATTTATTTAAATGGTAAAATGTGTTAATCTGATCTAACAGTAGACTCATATACTTAGCTCACAAACTAAATTTGCATATTGAAGCATATTGAAATGATACAGAATATTCAACAAATAAGCAACCCAGATAGCAAAGTTATTCTGGCGCGAGTCTGCCTGCATTACACCTGTGAGTTTGGCCGACATACCACATTTTTACAGTCCAGAATTGGCCTAAAAGCCATTTACAGAATGAAAGCCATATCCACCCCAGAAAGAGGCAAAACCTCAGCCTCACTTATCCTGTTCCCCAGCATGCAGCTGTAATTGGAATCCCCAGACACCAGCCAGAAAACAGCCAAACAATTTGCCACTGTCACTCCAGAACTTGGCCACAATTTATCCTACATCCTAAAAAAGCAGCCAGAATTTAACCAGTTATATCACAATCCTCAAATGTCAGCCATATAACGAGGGGTGGGATGTATTTGCAGAGCTTTCTGTGGAATTCTGCATGTGAGTATTCTGTGCGGGCCTGCTTAAGGCTATATTTACAAAACAGTGTGGGAAAAAGTCATTGTAGAGTTTAGCTTTTTTTGGCAGTGGAAAAACCTGCATCTCATTCACAAAACACCTGCAATTCAATTAATTGTAAACATGCCTCCTTTCTATGAAAAAATAAGCTTATTATAGATTGTGCTTTATTAATTTATTCTCCCCTTTTCTCCCCAATTTGGAATGCCCACTTCTCAACCTTGACATACAGCCCATTCTCTAGCAGCCATTGGAGCACTTGCCTGATGTGCTGAACATGTTCCTGGAGAGAATGGAAAAAAATCTAAATATCATCCAGGTAGACAAAATCATCCATATCTCTTCGCACATCATTAACAAGAGCCTGGAAGACTGCAGGGGCATTGGCTAGACCAAAAGGCATCACCAAGTATTCAGAGTGACCCCTAGGGGTGTTAAAAGCAGTCTTCCACTCATCGACTTCCCTTATGTGGACCTAACGATCCAAATTCGTGAATAAGTTGGCTCCCTGCAGATGCTCGAATGCCGAAGACATCAACGCTAAAGGGTAAGTGTTCTTCACCGTGATGTCATTCAGCTTACGATAGTCAATACACGGATGAAGGGAACCATCCTTCTTATCCACAAAAAAGAACCCCATGCCAGCAGGGGAAGAAGAGGTCCTAATGATCTTAGCTGCCAGAGAATCGGAAATGTATCCATGGCCTCCCTCTCAGGAGCTGAGAGTGAGTAAAAATCACCCTTAGGGGGACATGTACCTGCATTAAGCTCAATAACGCAATCGTAGTGACGATGCGTGGGAAGAGAAGCAGCACGGGACTTACTGAATGCCTCTCGGGTCATGGTACTCCACAGGAACACGGAAAACATCCACCAGCTCATCCTGAAACACAGAACCTGACATAGGGGAAGGAACAGACAAAAGACAAGCAGAATGACAATAAGTGCTCCAAGCCAATATTTTGTTTCTAGACCAGTCAATGTGGGGTTTGTGTGAGGATAACCAGGAATGACCTAAGACGACTGGAGCTAGGGGAGAGTCAATGACATAGAATGGTTAATTCTGTGTGGGTGCCGGAAACGAGGAGTCTGATGGTGGTGGTGACCTGGCTGATTTCGGTGAGTTGGGTGTTACAGAGGGTATTGACCGGAATCTTGTGCTCGAGTGTAGAGGTAGGAATCTTGATGGTTTTGACCAGGGATGCATCGATGAGGTTGGATTCTGCTCCAGAGTCAACCAGGGCGTGACAGGAATGATGAAGGGTATCCCACTGCAACCATCCTGGGAGGAGAGTAGATGAAGAGAGTTTACGTAGAGACGATCCACCCACCGGTAACCTCTGGACTACTGGTGGGTTCTGTATTTTAATGGGCATAAATGTAAAATATGATCAGCAGATCCACAATATAAGCATAGACCATGAGTGCGTTGTCGATCCCTCTCCTCCCGGGTCAACCGAGCTCTGCCCGCCTGCATTGTTTCTCCTTCTGAAGGACGGTCGAAGACCTTCAGTAGCTCGCTGGAAAGTGACTGGAACGAGAAGCAACAAGGATGTTTCTGATCACATTCCAATGTACCTCAAAAGCATGCTTATGTCGTCTCACGTAATGTCCTGCTGGTTTTAGACAGTTCCTCCTGCTGGGTGATGCATGATTCCTGGTTGGTAAGAAATTGTTGTATCTGAAAGAGTCCTGCTGGGTCCATCTTGAACGGATCATTATGTCGTGATATAAATAGGACCCAAACGCAGGAGTAAAATATAACAATGTTTAATGAGTGAAAAATTCTGGTAAATTATTAAAATATGAAGTAGCACAAACTATGGAACAGTCCAGAGATGAGATGGGAGAAGATGAATGTGAAGGTCTCTGACAGCGGAAGCAGCAGCAGTGAGGAGACAGTAGAGTTAATATATAATCCCAGGTGTAATATTAGAGAATAGGGTGAGAACACGATTAAACAAAGCACACAACAAGAGAACGATCAGATACTGTACTCACACAAAAGTGCTGCTTATAAAGGAAAGAGCAGTGTGGCATGCTGCACAAGTGTTTGTTTGTAGCCTGCTTAGGCTGCTTAGCATTGCTTTTTCTTATTCTCAAACGTTCATCATTATATCCTTTTGTTTCAGATTTTTCCACTTTTCTACTGTTTCATCTACGTGTATTTTACCTGCTGCTTCTGGCGCCAAGCTAGAGTCTGTGTTTGTAGCCTGCTAGTTTTTAGTATCGAATATATATCGGTTTTAAGCCTTTAATCCTTAACATCTGCCATTTTAAAGCACGCATCGCATTTTCCCTCGCATTATTCGCTTCTTCTCCGCATATTCCACCTGCATCCGCTTTCTATTTTTATCGCGATTAAACTGTGTCCATTTTTCTCCTCTGTGTTACACATATTATTGCATCAAACTCAAAGCACTACTTTGAGTTCACTCAGTGATGCACCCACTGAGAATCATGTTGAAAGAGCCCTTGTTATTGCCGATTCTATTGTAAGGAGTGTGGAAATAGATACTCCACCCACTATTGTTAATTGCATTTCATGTGCCAGAGTGACTGACATCTATAAAACAGTTCACGCTCACGGGCAAGGAAGAGGCGAGAAACCGGCTTGACATACAAATAATAGTTTTAATGAAAAACTCAAAAGACAAACACACAGGATGACAGACATGTCCGTAAGGATCTGTCTCTGCCGCACCGCCCTCTGCGATCGGCCTTTATCCCTCTCGGTGGCTTGATTAGCCTAATACGGGACCGGGCGTGTCGAGTCATGACACGGCCCCGCCCTCCGCCGTGCCACATTCCTCCCTCGTTCCTGGCCTGATGTACATCCCCCCACTCTCTTTCCCAGGGGGGGTTGGGTGCGCCTTCCGCGCGGTCTGCCAGGAGGTCATCCCCATCAACCTGGATGAGGGAGGGGACAAGGGGAGGGACACAACAAACAATTAAAATATGGGGGGGTACTCTTATAACCGACAACAAAACCCCACTACAATTTAAGAAAGAGGGAAAAGGCCAACGCAGAGCAGCAGTGAGAGAGAGTAGAGAGAGATTTTTTTTTAAAAACGTAGTCGCCGGTTCTCTGATACACCGTAGCTTGTTCCTCAGCCACTCCTCCACCCTCTACCGAATGGCAGCCGCGCCTCTCGGAGATATTATCAAGATTTTATATTATACTATGCCGACGATACACAACTTTATATTTCTATCGGGAAGACACGCAGGCTTGAGTAAGGTTTATGATGCCATTTATTTGATGAATGTAGAACAGAAAAGTGATGTCTCTCTTTGGCGTAGGCCCCGTCCGGCGGTCCGAGGGAGTTGTACTCGGAACCATCATATCCTGCCGGAGATAGGAGGCAGGGGCGAGGAGCCTACCCCCGTGTGGGACGGGGCTCAACTGGTGGTGGGGTGGTGGAGGTTGCCATCTTAGCGCACTGAAACAACAATGTGATAGATTGGGAGCAGACTTATAAAGCAATGGCTTACCTGCGATTGGCTAGGAATTACCCAGCTAATAGTGTGATGATGTACAGCTGCTAGTCTTCCCACTAGAACTACGCTGCGCTCACATTTCTTCAAAACCTGATGAGATTTCACAATGCTCCAAATTAGTAGAGTGTATCAATGAAATAAAAGATTGGATGGCAAGAAATTTCCTTCTACTCAATTATGACAAAACAGAGGTACTAATTATTGGACCAAAAAACTGTAAAAATAAGCCACTAAAATATAATTTGACTCTCAATCGATGTACTAATAAAAATCTACGCTCTCTGTGTTGAGGTACGCCGACAGATTCAGGTGTTGCATTTTCTAATCAGTCTTTCGAGTTGATTACAGGGCATATGGCTCTGGTAAATGCTTATCACTGAGACTTGGTTAAATGTTGCAGAGATAAGCTCTTTTTCTTAACTTTTGCCTCAGGGACGTTTTAAGGACCCCCAGAACTACTGGTTGAGGTGGCGGTTTTGGCTTTTATTTTTAAGCTGCAGATTATTGCCTCTTGAAATTTTTAAGAGATTTGAAGCACAATTAATCATGGTCGACTTGTCTAGGCTGGTGCTTTGCTCTCTTATATACAGGCCTCCTGGATATAATAAGGATAAATTAATTTTCTGATTTTCTATCTGTTATTTTAACATTCATGTCTGTTGCCATTTGAAACCCTTGACCAAAGAGTTTTGAACTGAACTGTTTGCTGTTGATAATACTATATATGTATTGAGGATACAGTTTTCTCTGATCATATATCTATTGTTCCCCATCTGTCGCTCACTTCGACGTTGTGTCGAAGAAGCGACACTAGGGGTCTCTCTTGAGAGCCTTATGCATTTCTGAACTTTGAGAAAAGGCCAACGAGAAATTGGCCACCGGACATACAGGTATAAAGGGGGGGATATGCATCTGTTCATTCAGAAATTTTCTTCAGAGCCAACCGGTTGTGTGAGCAGTGAGCTGCGAGTCACAGTCTGTTTCCTCTCATCTCTGAGCGTATGCAGATGGATCTATGGCGCATATCAGTGGCTTTCTCCTTCTCTGCATGGCAGTTCAGCTTTGCCCCTGGGCGCTTCGACAGCGCTATTAAAAGAGAAAGTTTCTTAAAAGAGTGTTATTCTCTAAAAGAGCAATAAACAGTGGTGTTGAACATCCTTTTCAGGACGCGTCTTTATAAAGATGCCTTTCCGCCCCTGTGTAGTTCCTGGATGCGGTCGAGTTCTCTCTGCTCCTGATGGTCACATGTGCTGCCTCGTGTGTCTGGGCCATGATAACACCGAGGCAACGTTTGTGGGTGGTTCGTGTTCTCACTGCGAGAACCTTACCATGGCAACGTTGCAGTCACGGGTTTCCTTCCTAAAATGGAACGCCCCCCACGTTGCTCCTTCATCCCATGGAATTGAGGATGACCCGGCTGGCGATGGAGACGATTTGGGGATGGCAGCAGGCTCGGTTTCGCTGGGTACGTCCCCACAAACCACCCGCCCCCCGACACGCTCGTTGACTTCCGCCCAGGCTTGGGGTGTCAGCGGCTCACCTCACGGCCAGACTGCCTATCCTCTTGAGCCCCCTGAGCTGGATGATGAGCTCACCGCTGCATCGGAGAGTGTTCTGGTGTCTGATGCGGAAAACTCGATTGGGCTGCCATCTTCGGGTCGGCACGCCCAGTCAGAGGCTGATGCCCAGATCGCCGCCAGTGTGGGGTTGGACTGGAATCCTCCGTCCACCCCACAGCCTTCGCGGCTGGATGATTGGTTCCTCGGGTCCGGAATTTATAGCCTCGGTTGGTGAGATCATTGGACGCACCTGTGGCTATAAATAGGAGGCGTCACCAGAGTGTCGTCAGACATTTTTCTTCAGAGCTTTCTCTCTGTGTGTTTTCACAAAACTCTTTGTTAGAAATTTGTTAAAATCTAAGTCTTTTTGAAAAAAGAGAACTTTCCTTTCCTTTCTTTCTCTCTCTCTCTCTCTCTCTCTCTCTCTCTCTCTCTATATATATATATATATATATATATATATATATATATATATAAAAAGGGGAAAGAAAATGGCGGAGAATCAGGGCAAACAATGCGTGTTTCCTTGTCAACGCTCTATGACTGACAAGGACACACATGAATTTTGCTTTGTCTGCTTGGGGGAAGAGCACGATGCTCTCCCGTTGGAGCAGTGGGGGTGCGAGCACTGTGATTTGCTTTCAGGCAAAGTGCTTCGTGCTCGCCTCGCTTGCTTCAGGGAGTCAGCACTCTCAATTAATTTGTGGGGCTCTCATATTGACTGAGAAGCGAGAAGCCCAGACTCAGCTGATCCTCGTAAGCCTGAAGCGCGCCTCGGCACCTCTTCGGTTCACGAGGACACTGAATCTCTGTAAATCCCGCGATAATAAAGCGGCTGCGGAATTAAGAGACAAATGCGAGCATTGCGATCTGCTTTCGGGCAAAATGTTTCGCGCTCGCCTCCCTTACTTCCGGGAGTCGCCACATTTCATTCAGGGCTCTCTCCCCAGACCCATCTGGTCCTTCCCGTGATCTCGAAGCGCGCTTCGGCGCCTCTTCGGTTCACGAGGGGGGTGGAGCGCTGAACCTCTGTACTTTTTCACGCACAATAATAAAGCGGCTGAGAAATTACTCGAGGTATTATGCGGGCTGTGGCCAGACTAAAGCTAGACTGGCCACGCGAACAAGAGACCCTCCCCCAAACGCTCCAAACTATAAGACAAATTTCTGTCTGGTGGCCAAAATAATGGAATAAATAAAAGAGGGAATGGAACTCTATATCAGTCCCTTCCTTTCTTCTATGTTCCTTATAAAAAAAAAAATGTATACTTCCCGTATCTTCGTGCCCTCGATGTTGGTGTATTCAACTATCGTGGGTGCTGAAGCTCGGGGGTATTCGGTGATGCCGCCGGTAGAAGAGACACCTGCGGGTTTTCTCTCGCCTGGCTTGGCATCATCGCTAAAGAGACCTACTCTCCCCACAAAGCTGTGCAGGACCACCTCCACGCTTGTGGGGAAAGCTTATCAGACAGCAGGTCAGGCTGGTGTTGCTCTGCACACTATGGCAGTGTTACAAGCGCACTAGGCTTTTGTTGAAGGACCTGAGTGTGGGCACCTCACTCAGGGGGAGGGGCCATCGGCCACCCAGCCCCGCCCCGGTCCTTCCAGACGGGAGGCTCTAAAACAAAACGTGGCGAATCGTGCTCCCCCTCGTAAAGACTGAGGTCCAGTTCGTCACCCTCAGCAGCCCCCAATGCAAGACCTCAGGGGTGTGATTTCTAAGAGAAAGAAACCCTGACATTCTTGTACTCAGCCTTGTGGGGGTAGTTCCCTTCGGGACGGGGCGCGTGTATCATCCACTTCGGCCCTCCCGATACCCTTACGAAACCTCTTCACTCCCGCCGCCTTTGGTGTTTTGGGTGATAGAGGCATCAAAGAGTTGGGTGTACCGTTGCTTCCTGCCTTGATCCAGGACGCGGAACACTCGACATCCCCTCAACAGGAAGTGTCAGAAATAATACCATCTCAGAGAACCTGGCAGCGTGGAAACTTCTGCCTGGTGTTTCTATGTGGGTTTTAGAATCAGTACAAATAGGCTACAGAATTCTATTTGCTCGCCGTCCTCCCCATTTCGACGGCGTGGTTCCCACTACCGTGAAACCGGGACAGGCATGTCTACTGTGGAAAGAACTGCAAAATCTCTTGGTTAAAGGGGCCATAGAACATGTTCCCCTTCCAGAGAAAGAGTCGGGCTATTGCAGCAGATGCTTCCTGGTTCCCAAGAAGGGTGGGGGGTTGCGTCTGATTCTAGATCTTCGAGACTTAAACCACTCGGTGTTCAAGTCCTAGATGCTGACTATCAAGACGATCGTGTCACAAGCCCAAAATCACGTTTGGCTGGTCACCATCGATCTCATGGACGCATATCTTCATATAGAGCCACAGCCAGGAAGTTCCTGAGGTTCGCTTTCGGGGGCGAAGCCTTCCAGTATCGGGTTCTTCCATTTGGCCTAGCCCTATTAACCCGCACATTCAGGAAATGCATGGATGCAGCACTGGCTCCTCTGCGACTCCAGGGCATCCGCATTCTGAATTTTATAGATGACTGGCTGATCCTATCGCAGTTCCAAGAACTGGCAGTTCAGCACAGGGATATCATCTTGACGCATCTGGGGGTTATATGGAATTCGGTCTCGATGCAGGCACAATCGTCTCCTGCACGAATCGTGCCCATTCAGAACACCCTGAGCAAGGTTAGGCTAGGTCAAGGTTGCACTGCTTGTCAGTATCATTGAATACTAGGTCTCATGGCGTTGGTGTCCGCGGTGATCCCTTCGGACCTTCTGCACATGAGACCGCTGTGGCTGGAAGCCAGGGGGTTTTATCCGAGGGCCGGTCCCCTATGGCAAATAAGGGTAACGCGCCACGTGCTTCTTTCCCTTTCTATGTGGTTCAGACCCCGGTTCTTACCTTGGGTCCCACTCTAGGTGCGTCTTGTCGTCGCAGGCTGCTAACGACAGACGCCTCCCTGACGGGCTGGGTAGCGGCCTTGAGTGGTCGTCCGGCTTAAAGGGATAGGAGGGTCGTCAGTTCGGTTGTCACAGTAACTGTCTCGAGCTGATGGCCGTATTTCTGGCCCTGAAATACTTCCTCCTGAGGCTGCCATGTCTTGGTGCGGGTGGGCAATACAGTGGTAGCCTCTTACATAAACCATCGGGGGGATCCACGTTCATGTCAGCTGAATTTCTGGCACGTTAGATCCTCATGGGGCCCAGGGCAGCTCAGGACAGTTTCGTCCCTGGATGCCCGTGTGTGTGTGGGAGCAGATTTACAAATCTAGGGCAGAAGAGGACCTCTTCGCCTCTATGATAGCGCAATGTCTCCTCTACTTCTCCCTAAGTCACCCAGCCCCCTTGGGTCTGGGCTTAAAGGCACTTACATGTCCCTGAATACGTCTGTATGCGTTTTTGTCCCCCGGTTTTTCTGCTCCCGGGAGTCTTGGTAAGGTTCGCCAGCAAGGGTCTTGCCTCCTTCTAATGGCGCTGCGCTGGCCGAACAGGATATGTTTCTCGAATATCTCTCCTTGACGGCTCGCCTTGGGCGATTCCGAACAGGAAGGACCTTCTCATCACTGGTCCAAATTGTGAAACCTTTCATGCTTGGCCCCTAAGGGTACCAACTGAGGTTCACAGGGCTTTCTCTTGAGGTTATCGAGAACATTTCAAGTGCTAGGGCTCCCTCCACTTGGAACTGATCTGGGTAGATTTTAAAGGGCAAAAGAGGACCTCTTCGCCTCTTTTGATAGCGCAATGTCTCCTCTACTTCTCCCCGAGTCGCCCAGTTTCTCCCCCCCCTAAGTTCATATTACAGAACCAGCTAACTGCCAGTTTGCTTCAGTTCTGGATTTTCTGTAGAAAGAACTGTCATCGGGCACTTGCCTCGCCACTGCCAGGTTCTATGTGGCTTCCACTGCGGTTTGCCACGCCTTGGTGGGCGGGGTGCCCCCTAAGAGGCGTCCTTGCTAGGACCTCTTCACAGGGTAAGACCCCTTTTTAGACCTCTAGAGTCAGCGTTTGGTAGACTTCTGGCTCTCAAGATGGTTTTTCTTATGGCAATTACGTCTCTAAGGAGACTTGGGTACCTACAGGCTCTGTCTCTTTTGCCGGCCTGTTTAGAGTTTGCCCCAGAATGACTAAAAGCATTCTTTGCACCCTCACCCTAACTACCTGCCCAAGGTGCCTTTAGCGACCCTTGGCCGGTTATTTTCTAAGCCTTCTGCTCCCTGCCGTTTGTAACGCCGGAGCAGCTAAGACTTCTCAGACTTTGTCCAGTCTGTACCCTTCAGACTTATGTCCACCGCTTTTGCTAGTGGCGTAAAGTCAGGGCAGCAATTCTTCACTCGGAAGCCATGACCGGGGGGCGGTCACTTCCTGGCAGACTATGTCACTTTGGGTGAGGTACATTTTTGCCCCGGCCTACGAGGCGCGCGGTCAAGCTTCGCCAGTAGGTTTTAGGGCGCACTCTACCAGAGGGCTGTCCTCCTCTAAAGCCTTGGCTAGAGGTCTCTCTCTGCAGCAAGTCTGTGATGCGGCAGGCTGGTCCTCTCCGCACACATTCATCTGGTTTCATGGTCATGTTTCTAGACATGTCTAAGCAAGTTTGTGATGCGGCAGGCTGGTCCTCTCCGCACACATTCTTCAGGATCTATGGTTTGGATGTTCATGCTACTCCGGGCTCTTACGCCCCTGAGTCGATATCTATGCTCATGTCTAAGCAAGTTTGTGATGCGGCAGGCTGGTCCTCTCCGCACACATTCTTCAGGATCTATGGTTTGGCTCTACGCTGATGTCTAAGCAAGTTTGTGATGCGGCAGGCTGGTCCTCTCCGCAAACATTCATTAGATTCTATAGTTTGGATGTTCATGCTACTCCGGGCTCTTACGTCCTTGAGTCGACATCTCAAACTCATGCCGGAACAAGTTTGTGTCGTGGCGGGCTGGTCCTCTCCACGCACATTCTACAATTTTCTTCATGGGCTGAATGTTCTGCTACCCCGGTCTCTTATGTCCTTGGGTCGACACCTCAGGCTCATGCTAAATCCAAGTTCATGGTACGAACTTTTGAGTTAGATTACCCCGGGCTCTTATGCCCTTGGGTCGACATCTACGCTGATGTCTAAGCAAGTTTGTGATGCGGCAGGCTGGTCCTCTCCGCACACATTCATTAGATTCTATAGTTTGGATGTTCGTGCTACTCCGGGCTCTTACGTCCTTGAGTCGACATCTCAAACTCATGCCGGAACAAGTTTGTGTCGTGGCGGGCTGGTCCTCTCCACGCACATTCTACAATTTTCTTCATGGGCTGGATGCTCTGCTACCCCGGACTCTTATGTCCTTGGGTCGACATCTCAGGCTCATGCCAAATCAAGTTCATGGTACGAACTTTTTGAGTTAGATGCTTTACCCCGGACTCTTATGTCCTTGGGTCGGCATCTCAAACTCATTTCTGACTTTGTGGCTTATGTCCTTGAGTCGACATCTCAAGCTCATGTCTGAACAGGTTTGTGATACGGCAGGCTAGTCCTTTCAGCACACATTCTTCGGATTTTATGGTGTTAGATGTTTTTGCTACTCCAGGCTTTTATGCCCTTGAGTCGACATCTCAAGCTCATGTCTGGGACCTCTCGCGTTTTGTGAGAACACTTCACAACGGTCAGGGGTCCGGACAGCCCCAGTGCGGCGGCGTGGGCATTTCGTTCCCCATAGCGCTTAGCAGCGCAGCATCATAGTGAAGCTTTTTGTAAAGGGAACGTCTCGGGTTACATGTGTAACCCTTCTTCCCTGAAAAAAGCGGAACGAGATGCTGCGCTTCTTTTGCCGCACTGGGACATCCCAGGACCGCTCTTCAGAAAAATATCTGACGACACTCTGGTGACGCCTCCTATTTATAGCATGGCCACAGGTGCGTCCAATGATCTCACCAACCGAGGCTATAAATTCCGGTCAATTTTCATTGACGTGTTACACACATGTTCAGAGCAGCTCACAATAAGATTGTTCCCCATAGCGCTTAGCAGCGCAGCATCTCGTTCCGCTTTTTTCAGGGAACAAGGGTTACACATGTAACCCGAGACGTTTTCACTGCTTCCACAGCCAATGAGTTCTCAACAGCTTAGTATATCTATTTTAACATCTATTGAATCCTCTGCCTCACCCTCTACAGGACCTGAGGAATTAGTTTGTTTATTTAGCTGTGTTTGCTCTGAGATTCTTGATTCAGTGACTCCCTTCAATCCGAAGAGTTGCAAAATTAACACACAACCCTGGATAAATAATAGTACTCAGAATTTTAAAAATGAATGTAGGAAAGCTGAGCATGAAATGCTGAAAGATAAATTACACATATCCAATGATATTTTGAAAGAGTATTTATAAAATTATTTAAAAAACTGTTAAGTTGGCCAGATCTTCATATTTCTCTGGAATTATTTAAAAAAAATAGCAATAATCAAAGAATCTTGTTTTCTACTAAAAATAAGGTGCTTAATCCGGATATCACAGATCCTTTTACAGATTTGTGCCAAAGTTTTTTTACAAATAAAGTTGCTCTCATAAGATCTTGCATCTCATGAAAGAGGTCTAATATAAATAGTAGTCTAGCACATGGCATTGTTCCAGTAGTTTTTAAACATGCAGTTGTTGAGCCTGTTTTAAAAAAAACTATTTTGGATCCATAGGATTTTAAGAATTTCAGGCCCCTTTTAAAATTAACTTAATAAAATCTTTGTGATGGTAGTTTACATTCAGCTAGTTTATTTTTTGACAGAAAATATATATTTTTATAAACATTTCAGTCTGATTTCAGGGCTAAACACAAGAGTTCCCTTTACAAAAAGCTTCACTTTGATGCTGCGCTGCTAAGCGCTATGGGGAAACAATCTTATTGTGAGCTGCTCTGAACATGTGTGTAACACGTCAATGAAATTGACTGGAATTTATAGCCTCGGTTGGTGAGATCATTGGACGCACCTGTGGCCAGGCTATAAATAGGAGGCGTCACCAGAGTGTCGTCAGACATTTTTCTTCAGAGCTTTCTCTCTGTGTGTTTTCACAAAACTCTTTTTAAAAATTTGTTAAAAAAAAAAATCTAAGTCTTTTCCTTCCTTCTCTCTTTTATATATATATATAAAAAAAAAAGAAAAAGAAAGGGGAAAATGGCGGAAAAACAGGGCAAACAATGCGTGTTTCCTTGTCAGCGTTCTATGTCTGACAAGGACACGCATCAATTTTGCTTTGTTTGCTTGGGGGAAGAGCACGCTACTCTCGCGTTGGAACAGGGCGGGTGCGCGCATTGCGACCTACTTTCGGTCGGGATGCTTCGCGCTCGCCTTGCTTACTTCCGAGAGCCGGCACCCACACTTCATTCGTGGGGCTCTCGCATGGATCTGGCTGAGGAGCGAGAGACGGGTTCGCCCCTTTCGCTCGCTCTCTCCCCAGATCCTGCTGGTCCCTCGCGTGATCCTGAAGTGTGCTTCGGCGCCTCTTCAGTTCGCGAGGGGGACCTCCATTCCCTTGGATCAGATTCCGAGTTAACCGCATCTGAGCACTCCAATCGCGATTCTAAATCTTCGGAGGAGCTGCTCGATGTGATTACTCGCGCGGTGGCCAGACTTAAAATAGATTGGCCACGTGACCAAGTTCCCCCCAAGCACTCTAAGTTAGAAGACAGATTTCTGTCTGGTGACCAAGGGAAGGGAACACCTCATCAGTCCCTTCCCTTCTTTAATGATCTCCACGACGAGCTTTCTTGTTCTTGGAATAAACCTTATACCTCGCGTGGGCGCTGAGGCGCGAGGGTATTTAAAGATGCTACCGGTCGAAGAGACACTTGCGGGTTATCTCTCGCCGGGTTCGGCATCGTCGTTTAAGAAATCTGCTCTCCCCTCTAAGCCATGCAGGGTAACCTCCATGCTGGTTGGGAAAGCATATCAAGCGGCGGGTCAGGCTGGTGCTGCGCTGCACACCATGGCTGTCTTGCAGGCGTACCAGGCTGACCTACTAAAAGACTTGAGTGCTGGAAGAGACCTCGACGACGAAGCTTTTTCTGAGCTTCGTCGAGCTGCGGATTTGTCTCTCCGTGCCACCAAGCAGTCAGCCCGTGCTATTGGCCGGTCTATGTCCGCTTTGGTCAGCACTGAGAGGCACTTATGGCTTAATCTATCCGGCATCAAGGATAAGGACAGAGTTTTCCTCCTTGATGCCCCAGTTTCGCCTTCTGGTCTCTTTGGAGACGCCATGAATTCGGTTATCTCCAGATTCCAGGAGGCGAAAAGCCATGAGGAAGCCTTTGGGCAATTTCTTCCTCGTCGCACTCAGGGGGCGAGGCCGTCGGTCACCCAGTCTCGCCCTGATTCTGTTAGGAGGGAGGTTCAAAAACAGAGCGTGGCAAGTCGTGCTCCCCCTCGCAGAGGTTGGGGACAGGCTCGTCGCCCTCAGCAACCTCCCAAACAAGACCTCAGGGCTTGTATCTCCAAGAGAAAGAAGCCCTGACGGTCCTGTATCCAACCCTGTGAGGGTAGTTCCCTTCGGGACGGGGCGCGTGTATCATTCACTTCGGCCCTCCCGATACCCTCACGAAACCTCTTCACTCCCGCCACCCTTGGTGTTTCGGGTGACAGAGGTTTCCAACAAGATGTTGAATGTACCGTTGCTCCCTGCCATAATCCAGGACACAGAACATTCGACACCCCCTCGACAGGAAGTCTTGAAATTAGTTCCCATCTCAGAGAACCTGGCAGCGTGGAAACTTCTGCCAGGTATTTCTACGTGGGTTCTAAAAACAGTAGAAAAAGGCTTGCCGCCCTCCGAGCTTCAACGGCGTGGTTTCCACTACCGTAAGCCCGGAACAGGCATGTCTACTTCAGGTAGAACTGCAAAATCTCTTGGGAAAAGGGGCCATAGAACATGTTCCCCTTCCAGAGAAAAAGTCAGGCTATTACAGCAGATACTTCATGGTCCCCAAGAAGGGGGGGGGGGGTTGCGTCCGATCTTAGATCTTCGTGCCTTGAACCGCTTGGTCAAGACGCTCAAGATCAAGATGCTAACAGTCAAGTCCGTCGTGTCTCAGTTCCAACGTCTCGATTGGCTGGTCACGATCGACCTCATGGACGCATATTTTCATATTGGAATTCTGCCACAGCATAGGAAGTTCCTGAGGTTTGCTTTCGGGGACGAAGCCTTCCAGTATCGGGTCCTTCCATTTGGCCTAGCCCTATCACCCCGCACATTCACGAAATGCATGGATGCAGCACTGGCTCCTTTGCGACTCCAGGGCATCCGCATTCTGAATTATCTAGACGACTGGCTGATCCTAGCCCAGTCTCAGAAACTGGCAGTTCAGCACAGGGATATCGTCTTGGCTCATCTAGGTTCCCTGGGTCCGAGACTCAACGCCAAAGGAGCGTTCTTTCCCCAACCCAGAAAATTTCCTATTTAGGGGTCATATGGAATTCGATCACGATGCAGGCACAGTTGTCTCCCGCTCGTGTCATCTCCATTCAGAACTCCCTGAGCAATCTCAGACTAGGTCAAGGTTGCACTGTTCTTCAGTATCAACGAATATTAGGTCTCATGGCGTCTGCGTCCACGGTGATTCCTTTGGGCCTTCTCCATATGAGACCGTTTCAGCTGTGGCTAAAAGCCAGGGGGTTTCATCCAAGGGCCAGTCCCCTCAGGCAAATAAGGGTTAAGCGCCCAGTGCTTCGTTCCCTTTCTATGTGGTTCAGACCCCGGTTCTTACCTTGGGTCCCACTCCAGGTGAGTCTTGTCGTCGCAGGCTGCTAACGACAGACGCCTCCCTGACGGGCTGGGTAGCGGCCTTAAGTGGTCGTCCGGCTTAAAGGGATAGGAGGGTCATCAGTTCGGTTGTCACAGTACCTGTCTCGAGCTGATGGCCGTATTTCTGGCCCTGAAATACTTCCTCCTGAGGCTGCCATGTCTTGGTGCGGGTGGGCAATACAGTGGTAGCCTCTTACATAAACCATCGGGGGATCCACGTTCACGTCAGCTGAATTTCTGGCACGTTCGATCCTCCTTGGGGCCCAGGGCAGCTCAGGGCAGTTTCGTCCCTGGATGCCCGTGTGTGTGTGGGAGCAGATTTACTAATCTAGGGCAGAAGAGGACCTCTTCGCCTCTATGATAGCGCAATGTCTCCTCTACTTCTCCCTAAGTCACCCAGCCCCCTTGGGTCTGGGCTCAAAGGCACTTACGTGTCCCCCGGTTCTTCTGCTCCCGGGAGTCTTGGTAAGGTTCGCCAGCAAGGGTCTTGCCTCCTTTTAATGGCGCTGCGCTGGCCGAACAGGATATGTTTCTCGAATTTCTCTCCTTGACGGCTCGCCTTGGGCGATTCCGAACAGGAAGGACCTTCTCATCACTGGTCCGAATTGTGAAAACTTTCATGCTTGGCCCCTAAGGGTACCAACTGAGGTTCACAGGGCTTTCTATTGAAGTTTCCGAGAACATTTCAAGTGCTACGGCTCCCTCCACTTGGAACTGATCTGGGTAGATTTTACAGGGCAGAAGAGGACCTCTTCGCCTCTTTTGATAGCGCAATGTCTCCTCTACTTCTCCCTGAGTCGCCCAGTTTCCCCCCTAAGTTCATATTACAGAACAAGCTAACTACCAGTTTGCTTCAGTTCTGGATTTTCTGTAGAAAGAACTGTCAGCGGGCACTTGCCTCGCCACTGCCAGGTTCTATGTGGCTTCCACTGCGGTTTGCCACGCCTTGGTGGGCGGGGTGCCCCCAAAGAGGTGTCCTTGCTAGGACCTCTTCACAGGGTAAGACCCCTTTTTAGACCTCTAGAGTCAGCGTTTGGTAGACTTCTGACTCTCAGGATGGTTTTTCTTATGGCAATTACGTCTCTATGGAGACTTGGGTACCTACAGGCTCTGTCTCTTTTGCCGGCCTGTCCCAGAATGACCAAAAGCATTCTTTGCACCCTCACCCTAACTACCTGCCCAAGGTGTCTTTAGCGTCCCTTGGCCGGTTATTTTCTAAGTCTTCTGCTCCCTGCCGTTTGTAACGCCGGAGCAGCTAAGACTTCTCAGACTCTGTCCAGTCTGTACCCTTCAGACTTATGTCCACCGCTTTTGCTAGTGGCATAAAGTCAGGGCAGCAATTCTTCACTTGGAAGCCATGACCGGGGGCGGTCACTTCCTGGCAGACTATGTCACTTTGGGTGAGGTACATTTTTGCCCCGGCCTACGAGGCGCGGGGTCAAGCTTCGCCAGTAGGTTTTAGGGCGCACTCTACCAGAGGGCTGTCCTCCTTTAAAGCCTCGGCTAGAGGCCTCTCTCTGCAGCAAGTTTGTGATGCGGCAGGCTGGTCCTCCCCGCACACATTCATCTGGTTTCATGGTCATGTTTCTAGATGTTCATGCTACCCCGGGCTCTTATGCCCTTGGGTCGACATCTACGCTCATGTCTAAGCAAGTTTGTGATGTGGCAGGCTGGTCACCTCCGCACACATTCTTCAGGATCTATGGTTTGGCTAGATGCTCCTGCTACCCCGGTATGCCCTTGGGTCGACATCTACGCTAATGTCTAAGCAAGTTTGTGATGCGGCAGGCTGGTCCACTCCGCACACATTCTACAATTTTCTACATGGGCTAGGATGTTTTTGCTACCCCGGACTATGTCCTTGGGTCGACATCCCAGGCTCATGCCAAATCCAAGTTCATGGTACGAACTTTTGAGTTAGAGCCCTTGGGTCGGCTTCTCAAACTCATCTTTTGACTTTGTGGGCTAGATGCTCCGCTACTCCGGACTCTTATGTCTTTGAGTCGACATCTCAAGCTCATGTCTAAACCAGGTTTGTGATACGGCAGGCTAGTCCTTTCCGCACACACTCTTCAGATTTTATGGTGTTAGATGTTCTGCTACTCCGGGCTTATGCCCTTGAGTCGACATCTCAAGCTCATGTCTGGAACCTCTCGCGTTCTGTGAAAACACTTCACAACGATCAGGGGTCCGGACAGCCCCAGTGCGGCGGCGTGGGCATTTCGTTCCCCATAGCGCTTAGCAGCGCAGCATCAAAGTGAAGCTTTTTGTAAAGGGAACGTCTCGGGTTACTTGTGTAACCCTTGTTCCCTGAAAAAAGCGGAACGAGATGCTGCGCTTCTTTTGCCGCACTGGGATGTCCCAGGACCGCACTTCAGAAAAATAATCTGATGACACTCTGGTGACGCCTCCTATTTATAGCCTGGCCACAGGTGCGTCCAATGATCTCACCAACCGAGGCTATAAATTCCAGTCAATTTCATTGACGTGTTACACACATGTTCAGAGCAGCTCACAATAAGATTGTTTCCCCATAGCGCTTAGCAGCGCAGCATCTCGTTCCGCTTTTTTCAGGGGAAAAGGGTTACACAAGTAACCCAAGACATTATGAATGATATCTTGTTAAGTTCTAATTTAGGAAAATGTGTGGCACTAATTTTATTGGATTTGAGTGCAGCATTTGACACTATACACCATAGAGATTATGTCGGTATTAAGGGCTTGACCCTTAAGTGGTTTTCTTCATACTTGCAGGATAGAACATGTTTGGTCATGATTGGGAACGTCTAGTTACAGATGTAACCTCCATTCCCTGATGGAGGGAACAAGATGTTGTGTCGAAGAAGCGACACTAGTGAGTGCCGAATATACCTCTGATCTATGAAAAAAGGCCAATGAGAAGTTGGCAGACAGTATTTGCATGTCCCGCCCCCGGACATATGGGTATAAAGGCGGGGAAATAATTCTGCTTCATTCAGGATTTTTCTGAGGACCCGGAAATGGTCCGCCCACAGCTGTGGCTCGGCTCAGCAACCTGGCCGGGAGGACACAACGTCTCATTCCCTCCATCAGGGAACGGAGGTTACATCCATAATCTAGACGTTCCCCGTCTGTCGCTCACTTCGACGTTGTGTCGAGGAAGCGACACTAAGGGTCCAATTTAAATCACACCATGTTCTGAACCGTGTACGTGTACTGCTGACACAGGATCAGGCAGGTACTTGACGTGCCAAAACGACCAGCTGTATCAGACTGCACGTACCCTTCCCCAATTCCCCATAAAGTCGTCGGACTCCTTACAGTTACCCTAGACAGGGGAACAAGGCGATGCTTACCAACCTGGGAACGGGCCGAGCATAGCCGGGCCTCTTTTCTCTCTATGTTTCTCGCATAGAGTCTTACACACATCGGGGGAGGGGGTCTTACCCAGTTTCCTATTCTTTCAAGGGGAAAAGACCCTGCAGAGACCACACCTGCCCGGAGAGGGGGAGCTCGTAAGGGGACCGTACCGCGGAAAATACACACAGGCTCTATCGTGTCTTAAGAGTAGCAGGGAATTGGCATGTTCGCCGTGCACTGCTGTAAAGCGGACGCCCCCGAAGGGGTGAGGGGGCCTGGCAAACTGAATTGCGTAACCGAGTCGGATGGTCCTGGCCAGCCAGCGTGACGGGTTGGGAAGTGAAAGCCACGCATCCAAGCTCCGTGCTAGGGGCACTAACGGGACAATTATTTTTGACGTACCCGGCGGGGCTTCGCAGCGGGACGGAGCAGGTAGTATGGTGTCTGGAGGCAAAGGTGCGTCCCTAGGCTCTGGTGCTGAGAAAAGACTTGAAGCACTTACCTTGCTCCGCACACCCGGCAGGGGGCGGGTTAGTGACTGAGGAGGACGTCCGGTGGAAGCATCCTCTAGACTCGTCAGAACCGCCCGGCCGGGGGACAGTCGTGGGGCTGAAGGCGTGGGGTCCGTGTCCAGCATGCCGGGACTGTTGAGGTGTGGTGGCAGAGTGCCGTGAGAATGGCATTTGCGGGCCAGGTGACCCAGAGACAAAGGAAATAGCTCTTATGTTGAGAATGTGGGTATCGTGGCCCCAAGGGAGTGCGGCAAATGAAATAAATTCAAACAAGGATTCTCCTCCTGGCCCTCCACCAGGGGACGGAGTGGTCTGCTTACCAGCTCCGGAGTGAACGTTTTGGTTTCTGGGTCGATCGTCTCAGGAGACAGGGGGCGTGAGATCTGGGCCCGGGTTGAGGCAGAGCTGCGTGTTTCTTAGCCACAGGAGGACGCCCTCGGCAAGCAGACGGGGCATGGCCCATGGCGGCAGGTTTGTGGCGGGGCAGAATGTGTGAGATAGCCTCCTTCTGCTTTTTCACTGCGGAGAACTGCTGGGCGAAGTCCTCGACGGTGACGCTGAACTGGGAGACAGGGGCGTCGAGGAAGCGTGTCTTGTCCATCACACGCATCTCGACCAAGTTCAGCCACAAATGACGTTCCTGAACCACAAGTGTGGCCATCGCCTGCACGAATGACTGCGCTGTGGCCTTTGTTGCCCTGAGGGCGAGGTCGGAGCGCAGTTCCTGCAGCACGTCGGGATCAGGACTACCCACGTGCAGATCTTTGAGTGCCTTGGCATGGTGGACTTGCAAGAGGGCCATGGCATGCAGGGCGGAAGTGGCCTGTCCGGTGGCTGCGTTCTCGGGGCATAGGTGGATCGCAACCGCCCTATCCACCTGGGGAAGCGTAGTGCTCCGCTGTCGAGGGTAGTGAGAGCGGATAACCGAGGGACTTTGTGACGGCGCTCAAGAGAGACCCCTAGTGTCGCTTCGACACAACATCGAAGTGAGCGACAGACGGGGAACTAATCTTCATCATCTGTCACCATTTCTTGTGGGGTTCCACAAGGTTCAATCCTTGGTCCAGTTTTATTCTCATTATATATGTTGACTCTGGGTTTAATTTAAAAAAAAATATATGGGTTACAGTTACAACTGTACCTACCCTTAAAACATAATGATTATTTTTCTATTACACATTTTTATAATTGTTTAGCTGAGGTCAAAGGTCGGTTGGTGAATAACTTTCTCCAATTAAATGAGGATAAGACGTAATTTATTGAATTTATCAAATTCAATGTGATAAGTATACAACAGACAGTTTTGGTTTACTGTCTGGTAGACTGCACTCTCATTTGAAGAATCCTCTCTGTTAGAGATTTAGAAAAAGTTACGCATGCTTTTATTTTTACCCTTTGGACTATTGTAATGCCTTATATTTAGGCATTAGTCAATCCTCAGTTTCTTGCCTCCTGCTTGTGCAGAATGCACAAATTTTAATTAATACCAGGAAGAGTGACCATATAACACCTGTTTTGGCAGCTCTTCACTGGCTTTTGGTGAAGTCAAGGATCCAATATAAGGTGTTAATGTTTGTTTTTAAAGCCCTACATGGACTGGCGCCACTGTATATTAGAGACTTGATCATTCATCATCAATCCCAAAGATTCTTGTACTCTACTGACCAGTTGTGTCTTACATTTCTGCAGTCCCGCTTGAAATGCAAAGATGACCATGCTTTTTCAGGGGCAGCTCCTAGCCTTATGGAATGATTTGCCCCTGTCTATAAAATCAGCATTGTGTATTGATGCTTTCAAAATTGGTCTAAAAACCTATTTATTTGCTTTGGCCTTTGAATAAGTTTTACATTTGTGAGTGGTATTTATTATGGTTTATGAGGCAAATTTGTATCTTTGCAATTGCTTTTATTTCCCAAGTTTTTGTTTCTATGTCTTTGAATAAGTATTTTAGTTTTCATGGTGTGTATTGTATTTGATGTTGAAATGGGAATCTATGCACAGCACCGTTCTTGTGGTTTTGAAAGTGCTCTATAAATAAAAGTTTAGTTGAGTGTGCAAATTCATGTGTGCAGGACAAGGAAAGGCTAATTTCCCCCTCTTTAAATGAGAGGATAATAAAGATTAAAAAAAAGGAAGAACCGACAAACACCTTCAGTTTAACGGCTACATTTATTTTGTGGAAAAGACAGTTAAAAAATAGATTGCTATTGTTCTCTTATGTGGGTTGATATTGTCAAAGATATAAATATTCTTCCTCAATTTTTATAAACAATGAATCATTTTCAAATTAAAGTTAATCAAAAATGATTTGTTAGTGAAGAGTTTGAGGTCGTATTTGATCTTCAGCCAGATCAGTTATGTCCAGAACTTGACAATTTTAATTATATACCTCTTTTAATGTAATTAAATACTATAATACTATTTTAATGTAACTAAACACATATAACTAACAGTTTTGTTAGTTACAATAAATGTGTTTGGTAAGATAAATATGGAAAAAGAGGTTTGGCCCCAGTTCAGTTTATAAAACCCCAAGTTGCGAACAAAAACTGCGACTGTGGAGTATATCATATTTCCCCAAAAAATAAAATTTAATACCAAGTAGTATTAGTACATAATAAGTAGTGCTAAGGAGAGTACCTGCACTTTTGTTTTCCACTTCAAGCACTGAGTAAGCTCATATTAATACATAGTAAGTTGGATTTATATATATTCAGAGTTTTATGATAGAAAGTTACTTTAAATAAAACTTACCTGATGCAATTTCCTGACTTCTAAAACTGTTTTGTTTTTGTTTTTTCCTCTACAAATGAAAATATCATGGCAAACACACTGAAAATTAGCACCCAGTCAGTCAGTTAATTACTATGGTGATCACAATGACATAGCAAGGTAGTGTCACGGAACACTTCCGTTCAAAAGTCTGCATGACATCACAAAGAGGATTCAGGACCAGCCAGACAAATAGACTGTCAAGAAAGTATAATCACACAAAACATTTATGAACACATGACAGTCATAGACAACAATGCAAATACAGTGCATTTTAATAGGTAACCAAACAATGCAAAACTGTGCAAACATGGAAGCCTTTCCTGTAGTTGAGCCACGGATATACTTTATGTTGTTTATGTATTTTCCACCTAGATTGGGTGACACTCCTAATTTTTTTCTTTCTGGGACTAAGGTAGCAGAAAGATAGAGGCAGAATAAGACTATATAAACTCTCAGAGGTACAAGGGCTGTCACTTGGGTGGTCTTATGGGTCCTTTTCTGTACCTTCTTTTGGGTACACAGTTCTACCCTAAGGACCTATTGTGTGCCTTTAAAGGTAGATAAATATGTTTTGTTCCTCTGGGAACAAAGAATTTACCTTTTTGTCTCCTTAAGGGTACACTGTAAAAAAGAAATGTATTTTACACAGAAAATACAGTATAATTTAACATTCATTCCACATTTTTTAATACAAGTATTTAATTCCACTAAAAAATACATTTATTCACGCCAAATTTACATTTTTATAGGAAATATTGCTTGTTGAAATAAACAGAATTTAGGAAGAAAGTTACACTGGTGGCCAAAAATTGGGAATAATGCACTGATTTTGCTGGTTTGGAAGGAAATTCGTACTTTAATTCACCAAAGTGGCATTCAGCTGATCACAAAGTATAGTCGGGACATTACTGATGTAAAAAACAGCACCATCACTATTTGAAAAAAGTAATTTTTGATAAAATCTAGACAGGCCCCATTTCCAGTAGCATCACTCCAACTCCTTATCCTTGAGTAATCATTGTCTTTGTGTTTGTTTTTGAGTTGCCACAGTATGCAATAGACTGGCTTGTCTTAAGGTCAATATTAGGTTTGAGAAATAGACACCTCACATGTCCTCCGCTGACAGCTTCATTGAATTCTACCTGCTAAACACCAGTTTCATGTACAACAGTAAAGAGAAGACTCAGGGGTGCATTATGGGAAGAACTGCAAAGAAAAAGACACTTTTGAAACAGAAAAAGAAAAGGTTATGAAGTGGGCAATGAAACATAGGCATTGGACAACAGATAATTGGAAAAGAGTGTTATGGATCTTAACCCCATTGAGCTGTTGTGGGATCAGCTAGACTGTAAGGTGCGCGAGAAGTGCCCGACAAGACAGACACATCTATGGCAAGTGCTACAGGAAATGTAGGGTGAAATGTCACCTGAGTATCTGGATAAACTGACAGCTGGAATGTCAAGAATCTGCAAAGATGTCATTTTGCTGCATGTGGAGGATTTTTTGATGAGAACTCTTCGAAGTAGTAAAAAAATAAAAATTGTAATAGTAATTTTTCACATTATTAATGTCCTGACTATACATTGTGATCAGTTGAATGCCACTTTGGTGAAAAAAAGTACCAATTTCTTTCCATAAGAGCAAAATCTGAACATTATTTCAAACTTTTGCCCCACAGTGTATGTTTGAACTTTTCTTAATTTGACGCTACATTTGAGACACAAGATTTGAGTATATGCTGTACTTATAATACGAAGAAACTCAAATTATTTTGAGTGTCAGAATTAATCTGGAGTTTAGTGAACTCCAAATTAAAATTGATTTTTGCTGCTCATTCAGTTTACTTCATTAAAATGAAAGCAATGCAGTATCACTCTGTGAAATACACTTAGATTTGTAAAATGAATGTTTACTTACTCAATTTGCGTTGGGACATCATAAATATTCTTTTGTATTTTGAATTACTGAAACTGTGTGGGGGAATCCTACAACTGTAACAAATATACAATTTGTATATTTATAGTATAGTTTTATACTATACTATATAGTATAGTAGGTATAGTTTTACCCTTAAATGGAGCAAATAATGAAGCTGTATGACAGCATATAACAATTTTATAGCAGTCATAGCTTAAGCATTTTTGGAAGAATTACGTTAAGAATTACTGTAGAACTTTAGGTCAGGGGTCACTTGAATTAATGTAATCCACTACATTATTATTACATTATTGTCCATCTGTAAAACAGTGATAACTATAAATAAACATAAAGAAAATTACATAGAAACAAAAATATATGAATGAAATACAACCAATCCTTGTCAATATAGAAATACAATTCATTAGTCGTGTAACAATATTTAGATTTTGGTAAAGTTTGCATTTAGAGACCAAGTTATTGCTAAAAAACTCTTCTAGTTAAGTTAGTAGTCTTAGAATACTAGTCAGATGTTTGGTGTGGAATACTTCACATATGAAAAATTTACTTTAAAAAATATTTTACCTTACCTTAAAATACATTAACTATACAGAATGATGTATATAATGTACATATAAAATGTGTAGTTGTACATTGCCAGCATATGTATTTAAAGGCAGGCTTTTTGAAAGCAAATTTACAGTACATTTGAAACCTCTTCTAGGGACTTCAAATTGAGTTTTTCCCAATAATGTTTACATTCAACCGTTTAAACAGCAGCATTTCATCATTGCCACCCTTTATAAATTAAGATCTTGTTTCTCTTCAGAAGCTCATTCATAGTTTTATTTTCAAAGTCTCCTCCATGATTACCTCTGCTAAAGTGAGTCAAACTTCTGTCAAAATAATGATGCCATTTTCCATCACTTCTAGCTCCAAACCCAAAAACATTCACCTGTGTGAGAGACAGAGCAATCAGTAGATTCATATTTGTAATATGCTTGTATACAATGTAACTTTGTATCAAAACTGGATTCTATTTGCACTACCAAATTGAAATACTTGAAGTTTTTTCTTCTCTAATTTGGAAGTGGAGGAATGAAATTCCAGATGGCATAAGATTCCGTGACAAAGGTGAGCAAACTGGAAATGTTACATTCAGATGTAGATAATGCAAAACAGCATAATAGGGACGTTCTATTTCGCCTTGACACTACAGACCCTTTTATTGCACACTGTTTGTTTTTTCATGTTAACAATAGCATCTAGCTCATCTTACATCCTTACTTAAAATGGACCAGATGGGTGTTCCAAGAAGTTTTACCTCATCACAGATGTGTAGGGCAAATATTAATGTAATGAAGCCAGTGGAAGGATATCTGCCATGTTTATGCAGCCAGCTTTCATAGACATATTTTATAAACGCAGGATGGAGGATCATCACCTAAGGAATGACAAAATAAGTATAAAATACTCTTCTGGTGATAATAACACTCACTGGTACTTTTTGTGTTTCCATAGACATCGAAATCTACTATATTACATATTTACATCATCTAACACATTTCAACAACATACACGTTTATGTTTCACTTATATTACATACTTGTTGAGCTTTGATGCTAATTAAATTAATCTCATTTCCAATTCTTCATCTCTAAAGTTGTTTATACGTTAAAGTGCTTACATTTTAGAAATGTTCAAAAATATATATTTCTAAATATTTGTAAATATTTAAAATATAGTTTTTTTTTTTATTATTTCACACAATCTGACAAAACAGAACAATATGTAAAAGTCTAAATTTATGTTTAGATTGATTGATTGTTTGATTGATTGATTGATTGATTGATCGATCAAGTATTCTACTCACCTTGTCCATATCTGCATTTATAGTAGGTTTCATTGCAACATAAGAGCTGAGGAAAACACAGATAAATTATATCGACTGACTTGCCATCAATAATGCAAAAGATATGTGTTTTTCCAGTGATTTTCAGGTGAGCTTCAGTTACATAAGGGCTTTTCACACTTGTCAGCCCTGGGGCATTGTAAACCATGGGTAAACAGAATCCAGGGTTATCTGGTTTAATTTTTCACACTGTTAATTTTTTACCCTGGGTTAATAAGTAATCCTTCTGCTTTTTCACACTGTACATTCATAAACATGAATAAAGATTGCATTTTTCGGTGGTGAAGCAACAGACGGAGGCCATACAGCACATCTTGCCCCGGCGCAGCTCAAGAGTGCACACCCCGTCTGTACGCCAAGGGCGTCCCCCTGCGGCATCCCAGCCGGCTCCACCCCAGCTCAAGCCTACTACTTGCCCGCGGCATAGAGCCCCCAGCAGTAGAGCGACACCCCCCGTGCTTCTCGGCCGGCTGATAAGACCCCTAAAAGGGCTCCCAAGCATCCCTGAGATGGACAACCTGAGGAACCTACGCCGGCTTAAGATGTGAACTTTGGGAGGGCATTATGATCTTTAGGGTAGGCAAGTGTTTGTTTCTTTATTTGATCGGGGAGGGGGGTGTCAGAAGTTTCTGGGGTGCACAAATAAAATCTAGGGTAGCATCCATTCCGCTTCTACATATGATCATGGACAGGATAATATGACAGCTTGCTCAAAAACGGAAGAAAATGCCGAAATCTGAAATCTCACAGTCCTGTGAACAATTTTTTTTCCTTTACATTGAGTGAAAGTTACCTGGACTGAGGCAAGTCTATGCCACCATGAGGACTTAGAGAGCATTGGGAATTGGGCATTCCAAATTGGGATGAAAATACAAAAAAAGAGGGATGAGTCAAAATGATTTTCTGTGATAATTAAAATTATGCCACAAAAACTGCCAATAGCTGGAGTTTATCTTGTATTAAACCATAAATGTTCCTTGTAAGAATAAATATCTATGAATTTATATTAGGTCTCTAAATTATCCTGGTTTTGGCTTTCGCTTTATTTTCAAAAGTTTGGAAAAATATTTGAATCTTTGATTTGCAAGCTGTTCTATCGTCTTCACAAACTGTCCACCATTTTAAAGGTTTTCACATTCCCTTTCTTGACCCTTTTTTTAAGTGCTAGATGTGAACAACTGGTGCTGAACTAGGGGGGTTTCATGACTTTAAAGCACATCTTAGTTGGCAAAAGGAATTTCTATGAGTGAACATTAATGAAATAACCTCACCGTGTGATGTGTTTAGTTGTGAAGGCACTGATGAGCCAGCGCATGTCTTTGATCTTTAATGGCAGAAGAACCAGGTGAGTGGAGTTGTCCATGTCCACAGCACTCTCAGGGTAGATTATTCGATGAGTGGTCTTAGAACCCACATCCCTCTCATAACCTTTTGTTGGGCCTTTATTAATCCTGAAAGAACAAAAATATAAATTCCGCCTGATCTCATGAAAACTACATGACCGTGGCGATATTTTTGCATAGTTCATTACACGTATCGAGGCAGTTCTGAAGTGAAATGTCCGCTGTGTGGTGGTAAAAGAAAGTTACATTTTCTTTCAAACTGATTTTCAAAGTTAATGCTCTATAGTGTTTTAAATCAACATAACCTACCTCCCTGCCCAAAACCTTTAACTAAAGCCTAACCAATAGTGTAATAAAAGCAAATGTGTGATGAAAAACGCAGTTGCTGAAGCAACCACGATATTGTCATGTGTATATTGATGATTAATGTTTTTCATGTCTTTTATTTTGAAAAGTTTAGTTCCTGTTTCATGTCATGTGTTCCTGGTCATGTGATGTACTGTTTTCCCTCCGTGTTCATGTGTCTTGTCTTCATTGGTTCATTGTTTAATTATCTTGTTTAGAGTCCTGTTTGTTCATTGGTTTATGTTCTCGCATGTCTAGTATTTCAGCCCTCATGTTTTCCCTTATCGCTTGCCAGGTATTGTGTGTTTGGTAACCTGGTCACTTCAAGACATGTTTATGTCAAGTCAAGTTTTAAGTCAAGTGTATGTTTCTCGATTGTAGTTATGTTTTTTTTGGTTTTCACATTTATTAATTAATTTGCTCTTGGGTTCTTCATTCCATCGTCTTTGCCAGCTGGCAGCAGAAACGTTACATTTATATTGTGGTGTTTCTATGACTTTTTCGGCCCATGTGTCAACTTGTGTGCTCTTTTGGATTTGTACCCTTTCCTTTGCATCACAAGTGCAATGCTCTATCAGTCGAGCTACCATGCAACTTGATGCATTTGAATAAGCTTGTAAATGTATCTATGTAAAACATAAATTATTTAAAACAAAGTCAAGATATGCACTAGTGTAAAAGTGCTTAGATGTCATAAGATGGCATAGTGTTAGGAGCAAAGTGAAAAGTAAGTGTTAATGATCTGATAATCTGCTGTTTTACTCATGATTTGTGTGACAGAGAATCAACGTCGTTACTGTAGCGCCTCTAGTGTTCATTTAACCAGGAAACTGCCGTGATAAAGAGCCACATAAAAATAAATAAGCAAAAATGTAGATTCACTTGATTCTATGAGATAAGGTTGGATAAATTACATTTTAAAATTCAGATTCACTTTATTAGCCATTTGCAGTATAAAACCACATTGGAAAAGAATGTGCAAGAAGCTCAAAGTGCAATGTCAACACATAAAAGGACATAACGTAAACAGACAAGCAAGTGCCACATAAAAACTCAATAATAAAACACTGTACAATAAAATCCATACGTAATTTAAAGTGCCTAATTCAAAGTGCTTTGTTTAAAGTGATCACAGCTTGGGGAAAGAAACTGTTTAAATGGCGATCAGTAGAACATTTGACAGAACGATACCTTCTCCCTGAGGGAAGCATCTTAAAGAAGGCCCCTGCAGGATGGCCTGAAGCATCATTAACAAGTTTTAAAGCCCGATTCAAAAGTCTAGCTTTATATGTAACCTCCAGGAGCGGCAAAGTACAGCCAATGGTCCTGCTGGCTGAGCGAACCACTTTATTCAAAGCCTTCTTCTCTTTCAAGGTGAGATTACCAAACCATACAGTAATACAACTGGTTAGGACACTCTCAATTACACAATAATAAAAGTTCAAAAGAATCGTAGTATTTTGAGTAAACTCCCGAAGCCTACGTAAAAAGAAGAGGCGCTGTCTCGCTTTCTTAGCAATGTTAGTCGTATTAGAGCTCCAGTTCAAATCATGAGAAAGAGTCACACCCAAAAATTTACATTTCTCAATAATCTGCACATCGGAATCATGGATAGTAATAGGTACCTGATTCCTATTGTGACAAAAATCAATAACAAGTTCACACGTTTTTGAAGTGTTCAAAAGCAAGTTGTTTTCCATACTCCATTGAACAACATTCTCCACCTCCTCGCGATAATGAGATTCATCAAATCTCAAAATAAACCAAGAAACAACATTCTGGATTTGTATCTTCTACTGTATGACCCAACCCATAGGAATGAGACACAAATTAGAGTTTCTTAAAATCTTAATTGTGTTTCTAGACAGCAGTAAGACTAAATAAACTCTAGTTTAAAAAGAGATCTCAACAATGTCACAAAATGGGCTCAGATTTCCCAAGAAACCAATGTCTGCAATCAAACGTTTCGATGTTTCAGTATTAACATATCAAGGAGATATATGAATATACATTTCTCATTAAATTCCAAAATCCACATTACGATAATAACAACACAATCTGAAACAATCCACAATTGAGTTTATAAATTCTCAGAATAGACACTACGTACAAGCAAACATGAATATTTAGGGTATATAATATTATAAGGCTCATTCAAAAGAGAATAAACCATTACCTGATGATAAAGTCATGATTATCTATTAGTTGACCATAATGAGATCTGAGTAGGTTCCCTGAGTTTCCCACAACAGCACAGGTTCTGCAGCGTTCTGGACCAACATCTGAGTAATGTTCTTCATCTGGAAAGAGATCAAACAACTTGTCCACCACATCTGTGTAGTTGGTTTTCAAGGTTTCACGTTGTAGACCCTATACAAATGTCAAGAGATCACTTTTAATAGCTTTGAAAAGAGAGCATGTGACTGGAGAGTAAACTTGAAAGACGGGTTGTTCTTTAGTTAAGATATTTAAATACTCAGTAGAACTTAGAATGTCCAAAAAGGACGCAAAGGCAGCATAAAAGTAATTCATAAAACTCCAGTGGTTAAATCTATATCTTCAGATGCGATATGATAAGCCTGGTTGAAAAACAGATCAATATTTAAGTCCATTTTTTACTGTAAATCTACACACATTCAGCCACCTACTGGTTGGGGCTGGTCAAAGTTGGAGATTTATATTAAGAAAGGTCTTAAATATTGATCTGTTTCTCACCCACACCTATCATATCACTTCTATAGATATGGATTAATCCACTGGAGTCATAAGGATTTTTTCTATGCTACCTTTATGTCCTTTTTTGACCTTCTGAGTTCTGGTCACCATTCACTTGCATTGTGAGGGCCAACAGAACTGAGATATTCTTCTAAAAATCTTTGTTTGTGTTCTGCAGATGAAAGAAAGTCATAGACATCTGGAATGGCGTGAGGGTGAGGAAATGATGAGAGAATTTTCATTTTTTGGGTGAACTGTCCCTTTAAACCAGTAGCTTACAATGAATGTTAATTTAAAAAAAAGTGCATATTATTTGATGTGTTGTAGTTTTAGAAATTGCTATAATTTATCTAAACATGAATATTAATAGTAATAAAAGTATGTAATTATATCAAAATGTGTTACGGATATGGGATTGATTATTTTGCCCTCCCTTTTGTTTTAGTTGCTATACTGACAGGGTTGTACACTTTTTTTATCAGTTCATCGTGTGGCACAATGAGCTTGGAGGAAAAAGTTGAAAATTATTAGATTTTTGATTAGATGTGCCAAAGCCTACAAAGTTTGTGGCACTGAACCTTTGAAATACATTATACTGTAACACTTTGTTTTATGTCATCATACTACAGAAATTAATTTGTAAAAAATTTAAAACAAATCCATCATTCAAAAATGTTTTCATCCGAAACAATTTCTAACGTACTTCTAGTCAGGCACCGACCAGTCTGTGCAGGCCAGCTTAAACCCCTATTGTAACATCATTTTACTGTGGGAACCAGTTTGAAGTAAAACTGATGTTCAAATTGCTCCTCTAAAATCACACATTTATTTTACATACATTTTGCCTAAATGTCTAGAATGATCCCTGCAACACTGGCGTATCCTGCTAACATATCCTGCCAACAAAAATAATCATTGAATTTATTCATACCTGATCTCTGAGACTCCAAACAAATTGTTTTGCTTTTTTTTTTTTTTTTTTTTTGCAAGACATTTTGTTTAGCTAGTAAGCTCTCAGACACCAAACAACATTTAGATGTGCCTTACCTATATAATCCTACATTTACAGATAACTTTTTGATTAAGGATACCTTCCACCATTTGTCGACGTCTGCTTGTAGCACACTGTTTCCCCTGTTCAGCAGAGGTGCAACAGTCGGGTTGTAACGCATGAAGAACCAGTCGTCATCATTCAGATCAGCGACACACTTATCACAAGCGCACAAACCATTTGGAGTGTAATTGGCAGGTGTTTGGATGGCAATAAATATCAAGCCATTGTGGAAGATCATAAAAATAAGGAGGATGCAAAAGCTGAAGAGCACGAAGATGAATCTGGATCTCAGTATTTTGAAGAAACTCATATTTGTAGATGTAATATCCCTGGACAATTGAGAAGAAAGCAAAAAGAAAATGTTAATAATAGGTCCCGCTTAATTGTATTGCTAATATCCTACTACTAATACAAATAATAGCCTATAGCTAGGCCTATATGATTTCTTGAAAAGTCTTACTGTCGAAGTTATAACTAACTAAAGATGTAAGGGGTCATTCAGATCGAAAGCACTGTTGCGCAAATAAATAATCATAAATAATAAACTCCGAAGAGTTAGACGCAGGGACGAGACACGTTTTATTACATCAGTCAAAAACATCCATCTAGAGTATGTTTACATTCACAGCGCGGACTGGCGCAACGCCCATGTGTGAACGCCCATAGTTCCAAAAACGTTTAAATACGAACGAATTAAATACATCAATCAATTAATGAATTAACTAATTCTTAAGTAGCCGGGCTGACCTATAATACGCAGACTAATAAAGTAAAATATTATCAGAAATGTGCATGTATAGCCTATGTCTCAAAACTTAGTGAGAATAGTAAAGGCTATTCATTTATAGCACTTTTCTATGTCATAAGGTACGTGACAAAAAGCAGCAAACTGCTGAAATAGAACTTGTAAAGTAGATATTTTGAAAGTTATCTTACCTGCTTGTTTAAAAGTTTGATTCGGTCAAATAAGCCATTTTGTATTTTTTTTTTTTAAAGACAGTGTTCAGAATCTGGAACGAACAAATGTACAATGAAGGGAGTGAGTGGAGAACATCTGAACAGTAGAAGGTCAGGTTCATTCATTCATCTTCAACCACTTATCCTGTACAGGGTCACGGGGGGCTGGAGCCTATCCCAGCTAACATTGGGCGAAAGGCGGGGTACACCCTGGACAGGTCGCCAGTCCATCGCAGGGCCACACATATACAGACACACACTCATACTCACATCCACACCTAGGGCAATTTTTTTGGAGACACCAATTAACCTAGCCTGCATGTCTTTGGATGGTGGGAGGAAGCCGGAGCACCCGGAGAGAACCCACGCAGACACGGGGAGAACATGCAAACTCCACACAGAAAGGCCGGGGCAACCGGGGTTTGAACCCATGACCTTCTTGCTGTGAGGCGACAGTGCTAACCACTGCACCACCGTGCCGCCCAAGGTCAGGTTATGAAGTTTATTTGATTCTTCATCAGGAGGAAAGGTTTACCAGCAGTACTGCTTCCCCTTGCAGGTGTTGTGCTGAAATCTCCCCACCAGATTCTTATGATTGTTCCCTATTCCTGAAACATATAATTGAAAATAGAAGTTGTTATGAAATATCCCACCTGTCCCTGTGAAAGCAGTATAGTCACTATAGTGTGTGTGTGAGCGAACAACACCTTCCACATATAAACACACACATCAAATAGACGTCAAGGTGACGTAGGGGAAAAGGCTCCTTTGATTTGATTTTCTCCCAAAACACTAAATAGCAACAGGAACTACCACGGGACTTTCCAAAAATGTCCTGATCCAAGAGACCTTTGCCTGTGGTGGCTAAAGGATGATTTTGAGGCAATTTTATCTAATATTTAAAAAAAAAAAAAATGTTGCAAATTTGTGTAGCTAATGAGAATTCCTGAAATTATCACATTTATTTTGAGACAAAATGCTTATTTGTCATTTTCAGTTTTGTTCAAGGTCATTAAATCAAAAGGTTATTCTTTAGCTGTCCAATAAGTGAAAGAATGGTATTTGTGGTAAAAAGCCCCCTGTTGCAGGGGCTAAGGGACCCTTGTTGTTGTTGTTGTTGCTGTTGTTGTTGTTTTTAAATGGGGGAAGATATTTGTTCCCAAAAATGTTCAAATTGGGCTCACATTGACTCATCCAGTTTCCATGGAGATTCATTTGTTTATAAAATACGTTGTACTTGAAATGTTATAAAATGCCAAATGTGTTTGTAATTAACAGGAAATCATGCACCGTTTTCTGTAGTCATTTTGAGTAAACATTACCTTAATTTTTACACATAAAAGCATCTTGCTGTCTCAAAATTATTTGCATTAGTTGACAAATGTTGGCCTATATCTATTGCCCATATATTGTATCTACACCATATCACTAAGGGCCTTTTACCACAAGTGGGGCTCCCTTGCCACCTTCTTTTAAAAAAAACAACCTTCCATTATTATTTCTTTACTCACAAATTATGTTGCATAAATGTACATTTTATGACCAGAAAAAGGTCCTTAAGTTTTCCTTAAGGTGTGGCTTAAGCTCCGTTGTAACCTTCATGTGCTATCAGGGTCTGAGTAGGCTATTTTGCTACCCTTGCTTTTCACAACTAACATCATTTTACCTATATAAGGACAGTGTTCTCCACGTGTTTTTGTGTGTAAGACCATGTCTTTTTTGGAAAGAGGGTAGATGTCATATTCAGTGAAATGTTAAAATTGCTTACAGAACCTTTAAACATGTCTACAAACAGTTTGGAGCCACATGCTGTTAGTCAGAATAGAATAGAATAGAATCTCATTTTTAAAAATGTACTTGCTTGTACTATTCACATAGGATATAACTGGCTGCTATCTAAAATATTTATTTCTAACACACTCATATAGTCAACAAGATTTTTATAGTATGCTATGGATCTTTAGTGCTGGGTGGATGCAGGATGTGTTCACATAATCTGGTTTGAACATCATCAAAGGTGTGGTGACGCAAGGAATTTAGATTTAATTATGTGGCATTATAATATTTAACATTTTACAGGGAAAAAAGAAAAGTCAATTCAAGTGTTTTATAAGATAGGCAGAAATTTACTTGTGTAAATATGTCACACATTATCCTAACATTAAATATCAGACATGGTAAATAAAGCAACCAGTTCCTGATTCTGTGAGAGAATTGTTCATTTACGAGGAAAGACATTTTTTGATTGTAGATCTGGCACTGCGTCACCAGTGTTAATTCTGTTATGTTGCAACCTTAACAACTGTCCACAGGCACTTTTGAAATGACTCATATTATGATGTATTATTTCACCATTCCTCTGAGCTTTATTTCACTTCTGATGTGTAACACTTGCCCTGATCTCAAGTTTGCTCAGAAAGCCAATGAATCATATTATATCTGTAGTTTGTCATCTACAAGGTGTACAGATTTTCCAATCCAAAACTGCAAGTCATTACATTCATTCATTTTCTGAATAACTGACATTTGTATGCTGATTAGCCAAGAAGGATTGTAAATGTAACTTACAGTTTGTCTTGAGAACAAAACTCAAAGCCATCAAAAAATGTATTTGGTAAAGAAAATGTTTGGGGTTTTTTTGTTCTTGAGAAAATACTGGTATGTACATAAAATAAAATACACACACACACAACCACACATATACATATATATATATATATATATATATATATATATATATATTTTTTTTTTTTTATGGACATCTTTATCGAAACTATAGATAAAATATAATATAATATACTTGGCTTTAAAGACCTGGAAGTGGTATTAGGGAGGCCAGCAGGGGGTGATCACCCTGAGGTCTGTGTGGGTCCTAATGCCCCACAAGTGACGGGGACATTATACTATAAAAAAGCACCGTCTTTCGAATGAGACATTTATCCAATGTCCTGACTCTCTTATTAAAAATCCCTGGGCACTTCTCGTAAAGAGTTGGGGTATAACCCTGCTGTCCTGGCCAAAATTCCCCCCATTGGCCCTTATCTGTCATGGCCTAAATATAATCCCCATCCCTGTATTGGCTATATCACTCTGCTCTTCTCTCCACCAATAGCTGGTGTGTGGTGAGCGTACTGTGCACAATGGCTGCCATTGCATCATCCAGGTGGATGCTGAACATTGGTGATTGAGGAGATTCCTCCATACTAAGCGCATTGAGTACCTAAAAAAGCGCTATATAAATGTAAGGAATTATTATAGAGATAAAGCACAAAAAACAAACACGTGTGTGTGTGTGTGTGTCTGTGTCCACCAGCGACTGGTGAAAAAAAAAATCCTTCAAAAAAAACAAAATAAATACATATATCCCTGTAAGCAAACAGGGACAGATCGTATATTACGGAAAAACCCTTCAATTTTGATTGTATCGATGGAGTATTCAGGCGATGTCATCAAAATTAAACTTTTGATATGATGATGATGATGATGATGATGATGCAATGACAATCATGTTTTGGGGTTTAGGTGGTGACTACATATCCGATTGCACCGTTCACACACTCTAATGTTGCATCTTCTTGTCCTTTGTCCCTAGTAATCACTTTTTATTACCGAACCCCAGACAGACGTCATGCAACAGATGTTTTTGTTTTACATAATACAGTTGTCTACACCTTAGAGAATTATTGGGGTGATATTTTTTGTTGTTGTTGCTGATGTTTTAGAAGTCAGAATGTGGAAAAGAAGAAACTCTTCCAGACCGACACACCAACACTGACCCAACCAATGGTGTGGGTTGGGGGCGGGACTATCTGTTTGTTTGATCAATAGCAGACAGGGGGCGTATTCGGAAGGCTGTTTAAAAACAACTTTTATTTAAGCGCAATTCTGTTCGATGCCGCAGAAATTACACAGTTCAGCTTCGAGAACATCCTCTTGTTTAGACAATTTCACTGCCATCCTAGGGAACATTCAGATTCAGAGAAAATGGGTTGCGAAAATTGTAGTAACATTAAATCCAAACTAAAATCAAGGCAAGCCACAATACTTTGAAGCCACTGTTCTCAGTTTTAACCCTACAATTGCATTCAGAATCTGCATACACCTTTTACATATGCGGGACAATTTTGACCCGGTGGAATTCAAGCTTATAGATCATTCATAATCTAATGGATTTTATATAAAACTTTATTGTAAGTCATTAATAGGTCCTTAACTGTTCAAACATAAAAATTATTAATGAATGTGCTATTTTTTAGAAATTCTTGGCTATTTCAAAATATACATTAACTACAGTAAAACCAGTGTGATACATGTGAATAATATATATTTTTATCAACACTTTTGTGAATTTTTTTATCTAAATATATCATAATATACAATTTATATTAACATCTAATGTGAGAATTACTAGCTATTTGAATGAATTTCTGAATACATTTAACTGCTCAATACAAAGGTTATGGTCAAAAGTTATATAACCAACGTAAACAACAGTACAACTCAAGTATACAACATTAATACTTCTTTACTATGTTTTTAAGCAAGATCATTCTATTTACTTGCATGCATGCTGAATGTTGACGTGTGAGTTTGCTGCAAGCTGGTTCGGCATCAGATGGCTGCAGAGTAAAATATGGACAATTTGCTCTTTTGAGTCTTTTTGATAGTCTTGACAAAGTCACAAAGATTGGCTCCCATACTAAAACCTATATGGTATTTAAAAAATATTTTCTACCTTTCCTGGGTCAAAAATGACCCAAAGGCAAATGGAGGGTTATCTTGATACAGTTACTGTGTTTTGCCTTTGTAGTGTAGTGCCGTGCTTTTGAGTAATTATCACCTAATTTCCTCCAAAGTTTATTTCCTTTAACTCAAACGTTAAAGTCAGTGTCAAAAATAATAAAACACTATCTACTGTCTGCAGGTCTTTAATCTTCTGTAAGTCTTTAATCCACAATGTAAACAATGAGAGTTTTTAACAGAATGGGAGTGATTAAGGTGAGGTGTTCTGTAGTTCAAGATAAACCGGTCTATCTAGTGAGGACAATGTGAACCACAGGTTTTTGAGCTATAAATCATAAATCATAAATCAAACAAAGTGTTTGTTGGGCATTATGTGCATAAAGACACATTGTAGCTATCTATCTATCTATCTGTCTATATGTCTGTCTATCTATCTATCATCCTATCTATCGTTCTTCATTCTGTCTATCTATCTATCTATCTATGTCTGTCTATCTATCTATCTATCATCCTATCTATCGTTCTTCATTCTGTCTATCTATCTATCTATCTATCTATCTATGTCTGTCTATCTATCTATCTAACATCCTATCTATCGTTCTTCATTCTGTCTGTCTGTCTGTCTGTCTATCTATCTATCTATCTATCATTCTGTCTAGCTGTCTGTCTGTCTGTCTGTCTATCTATCTATCTATCTATCATCCTATCTATCGTTCTTCATTCTGTCTATCTATCTATCTATCTATCTATCTATCTATCTATCTATCTATCTATCTATCTATCTATCTATCATCCTATCTATCGTTCTTCATTCTGTCTATCTATCTATCTATCTATCTATCTATCTATCTATCTATGTCTGTCTATCTATCTATCTATCATCCTATCTATCGTTCTTCATTCTGTCTATCTATCTATCTATCTATCTATCTATCTATGTCTGTCTATCTATCTATCTAACATCCTATCTATCGTTCTTCATTCTGTCTGTCTGTCTGTCTGTCTATCTATCTATCTATCTATCATTCTGTCTAGCTGTCTGTCTGTCTGTCTGTCTATCTATCTATATACATATTTAAACATAAAATAAAATGTTAATATAAATTAAATTAATGAATCAAATACAAATATGATCAAATAACAGATACTTTACATGAATTGCTCGTTTCAATTTTTCCCCTGATGTGACGTTTTTTGCAATAATGCAACTGGGCCAGAAGATTGCTAGTTAATTTTTTCCTGTGTCACCTTTTTCATTAGGGCTGGGTATAAATATAATTTCCAGATTCTATTCCTATTTTACAAGCTCTCAATTCAATTAGATTCTGATTCGATTCAATGTCGATTCATATGGGTATATTTCAGATATAAAGTCCCTTTTGCTTACATATGAAACAAATACTCTCCCAGCTAATGCTGGTAATTACACAGGGGACCTTCTAATTTGGTACATTATTAATATTTATTTATTAATATAAAAATATAAATTTTACTAATGACATTTTATTAGTTTCTCATAGTTTTTGGTCACATTTTGGCTTTATAAAAATTTACAAATCCATGTATTCTGTCAATAAATATTATATTATATTGCATATATTATTTTTTGTTACATGTTTATTGTTTAATAACATAATTTGTACTATTGTACTATACAGTAGGCTTAGTATTGATGCTTTTTACATGCATCTATAATCGGAAGAATTTCCAGATGATTACTGATATATAGATTTTATTTATTTATTTTCAGATTTAAATAGGGCTGATTGTTGCACAATAAACTTTGTCTCTTCAGACATTCACCGATCAGCCACAACATTAAAACCACCTGCCTAATATTGTGTAGTTTCCCTTTGTGCTGCCCAAACAGCACCAACCCGCATCTCAGAACAGCATTCAGAGATGATATTCTTCTCTCGACAATTGCAAAGAGTGGTTATATGAGTTATGTAGACTTTGTCAGTTTGAACCAGTCTGTTACAAGCCTGGGGGGTTGTCGCTGTCCTTATCTGCATATCGTGGCGCCATTTTGTGGTCTGTTCTGCATAACGCGGCGGCCCATTTCTGCTTATCGCAGCCCATTCGGCCCTGTTTTGCGGCTGGACCTTCGGGAAAAGTCCCGGGTTCTCCTGATGGCCAGTCCACCCCTGGTTACACATGTACAGTACCTGGTCAAAAGTGACCAATATAGGAAATAAATGGGAAACCATAATTTGGGAAAACATTTTTTTTTTATTATTATCTTACAATGCTGAACACACACACACACACACACACACAGACACACACAGACACACACACACACACACACACACATTCATTTAGTAACAACCAGGGATAAATTAAGTTATTACTTGTCATTCTACTCATTTCAGGTATGCAAAAACTGACAAAGATAACCTCAAACTAATCAAACAAAATGATAAGTTTGACGAAAGTAGTCTTTGATCATGTTTATATATACATATATATATATAATTGCAGAACTTTTGACCAAATCTAGAAATCATCTTCTCTTCAACCAGGGATGAATAAAGATCTCTCTGCAGCTATCTAGTTTTTATACTTATAATTGTATCCAGGGACGTCACTAGGATTGGAAGACAGGGGGTGGGCTTAGCCCCCAGGGTATTTGTAACTTGCGTTTGCAAAATTTTGCACTCACATCTAGAGCTACACTTATGTCAACAACCAGTCAAGAAACCAAGATATTAACAAGTAAAATGTGACAGACATATCCTCTTCTTCCATTTCTAAGAAAAGTTACTGTAATGTTGCTTTTAGACACATCAAAGCTGCATGGGGGCATTTACTTAGGCCAGACTTTGCTCCTGATGAGTTATTCTATAAGCAATGACTTAAATGCCATCTGTCTGCTCATGTAAATGTTTGATAAAGTAATAGCATACTATATCTAATTCCTCTCTATATAAGATAAGTGTCACGGTTCGTAAATTCATTGTTTCCTTGTCTCGTGTAGTTGTTATTGTGTTACTGTGGGCGTGACGGCTCGTTTCACTTGAGATCAGCTGATCAATCTTCTCTCCAGCTGCATCCTATCTGTTATTATTTAAATACTCATCGCATTCTCCTCTCTTTGTCAGATCGTTGTTTGATGTTCTCGCTTGTGTGTGGTCCTGTTCCAGTCATCTGTGCAGCTTTGCGGTCTTGTTCCTGTCCTTGTGCCTGGCTTCTGTTTCGTGTCTGGATTTACACTGTTTCGTTACCGTCACCTACACACCAGAGACTTTTCCTTTTGTTCCGTTCAAAATAAACATTGTTACTTGCATTATTGCTTCCGCCTCATCTATCATGACAATAAGTTGTCCACAGAATGATATTTAATTACTCTAATTACTGTAACTGCGCTGTGGATTGGTTCAATCAGAGTGTAATTTCACTGTGTAGTTTGGCTTGCATACAGTTTAACCCAAGAACCAGAATTTTAAGGTCATAATGAAATTTGACAACACAGGTTTGAGCGTTTCTCAATTAAAGATGATTTATTCTGCCAAATGATGTATACAATGTATGATATAAATCAACAACAAAAAGGCAGTATTCAAATAAAGGAAAATTAAGAATGAAATCATTTCCAAAACCACAGTCAACAGTTACTTTTTGTTTATTGCCTACATCATTGGTGGAAGCATCAAAAAATGCCTTCTGTTTTTAAGGGTTGCTTTCATTTTAGTTTCACATGTGTATCTGTGGGCATTCGCTCATCTTTAGCCTACATTTAGGTAACATCTACGTATTTATTTAATTTATCACAGCCAATGAGTGCAGAAAGTTAAATTGGTATAGCTAGCATATATAATAAATAATGAAATAATTTAGTTTAGGCTATGCATAGTGCCTAGACCTGCCAACAAATGCTTATTGTTAGAAGAAAACAAAACAATCCTTAGACCTGTAGACCATTACTGACCTCAATCACACCGGCTCCCTCAGAATCAACTGACCTGCCAATCTCCTGCGGCTGCTTCTCTTTCTCTCTGCTAAAATATCTTCTAATATCCATCTTATCTGCTCAATGAATTGAAGGATACAACGGTAATAGCATTAACAGGGACCCTATGACATTTAGTTTCCAGTGACAACAACATTCTATGGGGATTGATATCGTTTTATTTGCCTATTATAGAGATAGGTTATATTATTGGCAAAGAATAAAGAGTTGTGATTAGCTTGCTAAGTTCACCATTTCTTGTATTTTGCTTGTTCACTCTAGCTAGACTACAGTTTTCCATAGCAAACCAAAATATCCCCTTTCCTTTACCTCAAGAAAACGTAGCTAAAGGTAAGCAGGTAATTAAAAACAACTTACAATTTCACTCTGTATCACGACACTTACCAATCTTCCTTTCACCATTAGTGTGTGTATCGGTGTGTGTGTGGGCGGGAGGGTGCATAGCGAGTTCAACTCCAGACCAAACTAGAGTAACGACGAGACGAGATGAATCCTCCAGTTACTTGCAGTGCTCTGAAAGCTGCCACAGTTCACACCAATCATCTTGATAGCGCAACGACTCTTTGTACTTCTGTCCAACTTCCGACTTTTCGGATATTTTTTGTAGCTGGATTATATCATTTGTTGCGTCTAATTATAAATATGAACGAGGATACTGTTATTGATAAATCGAATTGTTATTGTTGTTCTTATTTATCATTTAGGGGGGCTTAGGAACATTTTGGGGTAGCTTCAGCCCCCCCTAAAATAGGCCTAAGGACGTCCCTGATTGTATCTTTTTTTAAATGGACAGCTCAGTTTGATCCTTGAGACTTTAAACTTTCAAACGGTATAACATTTATGAGATCAGTATTTGAGAAAATATTCATAAGAAAAATACAATAAGTACATTTTCATGCTCAAGGTCATATGGGTAAATAAATTAGTAAATAAAAGAAAAAAGGTCTAAATCCCCCACCACCACCCTAAAAAAACCACCCAAAATGCACAACTTTATTGCTTTAACATTATTTAATTGAAAGTTGTTACATTTCTGTCTGTCTGTCTATCTATCTATCTATCTATCTTATCTGTCTGTCTGTCTGTCTGTCTGTCTATCTATTGTTCTTCATTCTGTCTAGAACAGTTGGGCCAGTTGCCATGTAAAATCCCGGGCCAATTTCGCTTCCCAGTCTAGCCCTGCATAGTATGACCAATTTAAACAGAAATCCAGGTAAATCCAAAGGGTTCACATATAAATTGATACATTACGCTTTAAAGGACTATATCGTCCTGAGGCCCAGCAATTAATTTTTGTTTAGGACATTTTTATTTGTTTCAGTGGTAAATCTTGGGGTATTTTCAGAGGACTCCCTGGGCCTTTCAGAGATACCAAATGTTTGAGAGTTTAGCCATGACAACAAAACAGGCACACATTGCAGCTTCAGGCCATACTGCGGTTATGTAAATGTATTATATGGGTAAACAATTATTCAAATCACTTATGTGAGGTGCAACATGTATTTGCATGACTTGATTCTGTGGCTTCGTTAAACATTAAATATGTGGATCAGTTATGTTATTAATGAGGCATAACATTGTACTTACCCTGTCATAAACCATCTGTGATGCTTCAAATGGCCATCATGGCATTTCTGACACTTAGATGACTAATATTGTATCTATATCTTGTCAGAATTACAGTAATTAATAGATGACAATGCAACAGTTGTCAAGTGTGTTTCATTACTATAATCCTTGTGAACATCCCTTCAGAAGGCATACACTGACATTGGCTATCAAGTGGACTTTTGGATGCTCTTGAGAGTTTCTATATAACCTTATGTGACACTAGATACTGATTTGTATCTTGGATCCTATATTACATTATTTGTCTGCACACCTTTGTGTATGTTGATTATTGCTCGTAGCTAACAGAAGTTATTTGGTTTCTCTGGTAAATTTGTCTATGGGACATTCTTATTTGAGTTGGGTAAACTATATTCTTTATAAATACTGAATTGATTGAAAGAAACTTGTGATAATTTATTTATCCCCGAAACTCTATTAGCAAACTATGCAAACACGTAACACACGCAAACTTTTGATCCTTATCTTGTAAAAATGGATTGCACAAAGGAATGGCATTGCAACACATGCATGATATGTTTTATTAGATGGCAAAAACATCATCATTTTTTGTGCAACCATAGAAATGCAAAGATTTTGTTTAAGACTTAAAGCTTTGAAGGTGTTTTTAAAGATTTCCTATCTCAGCGGAATACCCAAAATTAAAGGATTATAACTTGACAAATAAAAAATTCAATAAAAACAAGGAGGGTCAAGTGTTTGGTATCATTGTAAAGGAAACTTTTCAAATGTTTTAATTATATAGATAAGACTTTTGTTTTGTTCCCAATCGTGTCAACTGTATCTGAGACAAATTTTGTGTTGATGCGATAAAGCAATCAAAAGTTAAAGCATTACATATATCATTTAAGTGTCCAAAAGCCTCAAACAAAAAACATAATAATTGTACATAAGAACTAAATACACAAGCAAACACAACAATGACTTAATGTATGCATAGCATGGTGCAGTGGTGGAAAAAGTACTCAGTTTCCATAGTTAAGTAAAAGTACAGTGTAACGCAGTTCAATGGAAAGGAGGAGGCGAGAACCGGCTTGGCAATGTAAATAATATTTTAATGATGAACTTAAGACAACACACACACATGACGGACATGTCCGTAAAACGATCTCTCTCTCCCGCACCATCCTCCGCAGTCGGCCTTTATCCCTCTCGGAGGCTTGATTAGCCTGATACGGGACCGGGTGTGTAGAATCACGAGCCAGCAGGCCCTCCACCCTGCCACATACAGATACCACAAATTGTAACGTTGACTGGAGGGCAATGACAGGCAGATGAAGACAATGATGATGTGAAGAACCCAAGTGCAGTTGATTTAAAAAGTGCTATCCAAAAAAACGTGAATCCAAAACATAATCAAAAACCTGACTAGACTAGACTAGACTAACTACATTACACAAAACAATACCTGACACAGAACAATGGCAAACATAAGGGCTAAATACACACACATGAGTTAACAAGTAAACAAGACAAACAATCACATGACTGAACTAAGAAAAAGACACTGAACCATGAACCAATGACAAAACAGAACTGATAACAAGATAAAGACTCATGAACACAAACCAGTGAGAACAAAACACAGGGAACAAGAGAGGATAACATGAGGGAACAGATCACATGACATGGCAATGAAACAGGAATTCAACTTTAAATGGTAAATGGTCTGCACTTACATAGCGCTTTTTTAACCTTTGCAGTTTTCATAGCTTTCAAAGCTATATAGCGCTTTACACTGTGACTCATTCACCCATTCACACACACATTCACACACCAATGATGACAGAGCTGCCATAAAAGGTGCTAGCCTGCCATTGGGAACAACTTGGGGTTCAGTGTCTTGCCCAAGGACACTACGGCATGTGGAGTCATGTGGGCCAGGAATTGAACCGCCAACCCTCCGATGAGTGGCCAACCCGCTCTACCACCTGAGCCACAGCCGCCCCAATAATTAATAAAATAGCCTTGTAAAGGGAATTAAGGGAAAGGAGGTGGCGAGAACTGGCTTGACAATATAAAAAATAGTTTAATGAAAAACTTAAACAAAAGACACAAACACACACATGATGGTCATCTGCCCGTAAACGATCTCTTTCTGTCGCACCACCATCTGCAGTCTTTCTTTATGCCTCTCGGAGGCTTAATTACCCTGATAAGGGACCGGGTGAGCAGAATCACCACCCGGCCCCGCCCTCCGCCCTGTCACAAACCTATTAGAGGAATGCGTCGCTTGTGAGTCAAAAGCTCACCAACTTTAAGCTTGTTATTTGTAAGTCAAGCATCTAGACACTGACAGAATTGCAGGCAAACAGAATAATATCTCGCTTTTAATTTCATCCCGTATCAGTTTCTGCTGCTCTTGTTTTTTGTGTGCAGCAGATAAAATTGTGATTGCGCCTCTTGAGCGCGGCTGCACGCGGAGAGGGAACATTAACTCAACCATGCAAACGCGTCTATGACCGTGCACTAAAGTTTGAGCATTTTTCCAACAGCGAAGTAGACATCAGGCTCATTTTACACGTTATTTGTTACAATGCTGATAACAGGCATCACTTGTGTATTTTCCATGCGCTAGAAATTAAACTTGTCGCGCACAGCCCTGGCTAATTACAAAGTTCACATGTCTTTTGGAGGCGCCCCTGACAATGCAGAGGTCTTAGGCAATTGCCTAGTCTGCCTAAAGCTAGGCCCAGCCTTGACATTTCTCCAATAAAACACAGACATTTGACTGTCATGTGGAGGTTACAGTGGCTGATGGGCTGTTCAGTGAATGATGTGTTAGTCTCACAGAGCCACATAGTTTGACTTGCGACATAAAGTCTGGTCCAAAAACTGGCCACTTAGACTGGGAGAGCCGGTCTGGCAAACATGTAAAGCGATCAACTAATCTGTTTACGCAGAACTCTGAAGAATGTTCTACAGATTTCTGCACAACTGGAACATTTATTATATATTTTGGCTAATTTGGTAGTACTTTTAGCTGCTAATAAGTGTGTAGTACCCTCAGCTCTGTTTATGTTTGTCTATTATTCAGAATTTCATGCCTAACTGCACATGAACATCTGAGTTAAAACGGTTTTAAAAACTGATCCACGTAAATGTGCTGGTGTAATGGTAGCCAGCTGGTAGATAGCTGTGCTGTGTGTAAACCTCACTACTATTGGACTTACACTGACATCTAGTGGATACATCATCATTTATAATCAATAGCTTTCAGATTCAGATGCCATTGTAGAAATGTAGTATTCACAGTCAGTCATGATTTCTTTAATCAGTGAGTGAAAGTTTCAAATAACAGGACTATTACTGAGTGTAAGCAAGAAGTATTCGGCTGGTCATGTGATTCTAACATGGCCGCCCCCATGTGCGGACCCTCTTCATGAAGAAAACAGCTTTGATAAAGTTACTGATAGGACTGGAGTCTTCATTTGATGGTGATTGAGTGCTTGTAATTTCCTACATCTATAGCAAAATTACAATTCATGTCTTTGGGAGTAAAACTTTTTTAATGAGGATAAAATGACTGACTGCACCTTTAAATTTAGCGGAACAGCTTACAATAGGCAAATGAATGACAGGTTTGTGGCAGTTTATATATAGTGGGACTACATGCCCCACTATTGGTCTAAGTTACCACATAGGCTAAATGAACTATCTTTTTTTCATGGGCAATAACATTGGAAATGTAGCCAAGACTTTACGGTGCCTATAAAATAAATGTATGACTTTCAAAAATAAACTCACCCTGAGAAATAATATGTAACTAGCACTTATAATATACTGTATTTGACATTATAATATGCTTTCTGATTTTTAAAGAAAGGGGAATGCCATGTGACTGACCACATTACAACAAGTGGCAAAATAAGGTCATTTTGGAAAATCTCTCTAAAGCATTTCTGGGAAAACTGGCGCGTTTTGACGTTGTTATGGTGGCAATGGACGTGATTTAAACGGCGTTTGCCAACAGCAAGGGCCCTTTCACAAGACTTTTAGTGAAGGGTGCATTCAAACTGTAATGCCATGCTCCCTTCAGAGTGCCCACACTGAGAGCTCTGTCCTTCCTAGTGAGTAGGGATGATCGTTTTCGATGGGAATTTGCCCTTATGTGATGAATCGGACACATAAACAGAAGGTTTAAAGGATGGTTATTATATTAACATATATAATATTTTTAACAATAGAAATAATATATAATTGACCAACTCCCAGTCAGCATATGCTCAAGTGATGTGGCTTGCAATCTCACGCGTCCATTAGAGGCAACAACACCATGATGTGCCAAGCAGAGAGATGCTAATACATATGGCATATAGTTCACAGTCAGTGGTGGTTCGGGACAATATTTAAGAGCGATCCCAACTCTAATTCTAGCCGAAGGCAGTAGGGAACAGAAGACGGGACGGGATGGCCAATCAGATTAAAGGTGTGTTTCAGTGCCGCTTACATGTGCATATCAAATATTCAAACCGTAAATAAATTTTTTTAAACACCGAAAGAAAGCAAAAATGTCTTTCCACCCAAACTCGTTTAAATGAAATGGTCAACAGGATGGTTTCATTTTTGGGTTAAAAAAAGAAAAAGGACACAAAAGTACACAGACCGATTCAAATAATAGAAAAGATCAATGATCAATTCTTGAAATAACCGGAAGTTTCTAACAGTTTTTATCTAAATTTATTTAAATTTGCTGTGGTCTCCAAATCACGATTTTTGCTCTTTGTTTTTACAAAAAAGGAGGGACGAGTGGAAATTAATTTTTGTGGCAATAAACAGTCACAAATGCTGTAGATTGAGCTTAATATGAATCTTAATATTTTTTTTTTTTTTTTTTTTTTTTTTTTTTTTTTTTTTTTTTTAAAAAGGACATAATTTTTAAGAATTTCTCCTGCTTTATCTCAATATACACCGATCAGACACAACATTAAAACCACCTGCCAAATATTGTGTAGGTCCCCCTCGTGCTGCCAAAACACTCGTCTGTCTGTCTGTTTATCTATCTATCTATCTATCATTCTGTCTGTCTGTCTGTCAGTCTGTCTGTCTGTCTATCTATCTATCTATCTATATACATATTTAAACATAGAATAAAATAAAATGTTAATATAAATTAAATTAATGAATCAAATACAAATATTATCAAATAACAGATACTTTACATGAATTGCTCGTTTCAATTTTTCCCCTGATGTGCCGTTTTTTGCAATAATGCAACTGGGCCAGAAGATTGCTAGTTAATTTTTTCCTGTGTCACCTTTTTCATTAGGGCTGGGTATAAATATAATTTCCAGATTCTATTCCTATTTTACAAGCTCTCAATTCAATTAGATTCTGATTCGATTCAATGTCGATTCATATGGGTATATTTCCGATATAAAGTCCCTTTTGCTTACATATGAAACAAATACTCTCCCAGCTAATGCTGGTAATTACACAGGGGACCTTCTAATTTGGTACATTATTAATATTTATTTATTAATATAAAAATAGTTGTAATGATACATCTTCTGATGCTACGCTAGGGCACATCATCAGTGATGTTCCTGATCTCATTGGGTGTTTCGGGTCTTTCGAAACATCAGACACCCTCCTTCAGGCGACCCAGCTGAGGTTGATCAGACCTCAGCTTGTGCCCTAGCAGCATTTAACCACGGATCCGCTCTTTTGATCCAGAGCCACCTCGAAGCCTTCTCTGCAGCCTCTGTGGTATTGCTAATAGCCCTTCTCCTTCTCTCACCTGTGATGCCGAGTGCAGTGTAGGCCCCGTAGAGGGACTTCGCTGCAAAGCCTCTGCACCCCACCTCCACAGGCAAGCACCTTGCCTTCCAGCCTTGGTTGTGGCAGTCGCTGACGAGGCCATCATATTTCTCCCTCTTCCTCTCAAAGGCTTCCTCCATTCGGTCTTCCCATGGCACAGTGAGCTCCAACATGACCAGGTTTTTTGTTGCCTCTGATATCACGACAATGTCAGGTCTCAGGGTGGTCTCGACGACATGCTGGGGGAACTTAAGTTGTTTGCCCAAGTCCACTTTCAGTTGCCAATCCTGTGCCGTGTTCAGAAGCCCTGCTGTTGTCCTGAAAGATTTTCCTGGCTTCTCTCCGGCCCTGATGAAGCTGATGGTTTGTTTGCAGGGCTTTGACCTCCGGCAACTGCTGATGGTGACCTGGATGCTCTCTGCAATTGTTTTGAGCACCTGGTCATGCCGCCAGCGATATCGGCCTTCCCCCAGAGCTCTTGGGCAGCAGCTCATGATGTGCTCAAGGGTTCCCTTTCTATGGCACAGGGCACATCCTGGTGTATCGACCAGCCCCCAGGTGTGCAGGTTGGACGGGCTGGGGAGGACGTCATAGACTGCCTGGACCAGGAACTTGATGCGGTGTGGCTCTGCCCGCCAAAGGTCAGTCCACGTGATCTTCCTCTCCACAGCTTGTTCCCATCTAATCCAGCTTGTTCCTCACCTCACTTTGAACTAGCTGCCTCCTCTCCTTCCCCCGGGCCTTGTTGAACCGGGGCCCTTGAAAGGTTCCTAGCCCAGCCCTTCCTCTGGCCACTGCTCCCACTAGGACACCATGGTGCAGCCGTGACTCTGCCTGATCTACTGCCGCCTCTGCCCTCCATTTCCTGCCCGTCTTGACCTCTACACCTGCCCCAGAGACTTTGGGGTCCCTAGACTCACGGAGCTGCAGCACCTCTCTTGCACGCAAGACCTTGAACTCCTCTTCGATGGATTTTAGCGGGAGCTGCAGCTTGCAGGTGTTTCCATAAAGGGCGATACTGATTAAGCTCCTCGGGAATCCAAGCCATCTCCTTAGGTAGCGGCTGACTCTCCTTTCTAATTCTGAGATGGTGGAGATCAGAAACTCGTACAGAAGCAGAGGCCACAGGATTCTTGGCAGAATCCCATGTTGGTACACCCATGCCTTAAATTTTCCAGGGAGCCCAGTTTTATCGACAATTTTCAGCCACCTCTCCAGCTCCTCGCAGGTGTTTTTAATGGATGTTGTATCCCTGAGGCTGCTGTCGAAGATCTTTCCCAGGCTTTTTACTGGTTTTTCAGACAGGGTTGGGATTTGAGTTCCGGAGATGATAAAACAAAACTTCTCCACCGTCCTGCCCTTCTTTAGCACTAAAGATCTGGATTTGGTTGGCTTGAATGACATCCTGGCCCATTCAATCACCCTCTCCAGACCCTTCAGGATCCATCTGGCTCCAGGCACTGACTCCGTTGTCACTGTGAGATCATCCATGAAGGCACGGATTGGTGGTTGCCGCATTCCAGTCTTGGATTTGGGCCCTCTGCACTCCGGTTCAGCAGATTTTACCAACATGTTCATTGCCAGAGCGAACAGGATCACTGAAATGGTGCAGCCTGTGATGATTCCCACCTCCAGCCTGTGCCACTCTGATGTTGTTGACCCAGATGAGACTCTCAGCTTGAAATCACTATAGTAATCCTGGATAATATCTCTCACTATGGCAGGAACATGGTGCCTTTCCAGAGCTTCCTGTACCAGTTTGTGGGGCATAGAGCCATAGGCGTTGGCCAGGTCTAACCACAGCACCACCAGATCACCCCTATTCTCCTTTGCTTCTCTGAGGAGCTGTGTAACCACGCCTGTGTGCTCTAGGCAGCCTGGAACACCTGGTATGCCGCCTTTCTGCACAGAGGTGTCAATGTATCCATTTTTTAAGAAGAACTCTGGCAACCGCTTCGCAACTATGCTGAAGAAGATCTTTCCTTCAACGCTTAAAAGCGAGATGATTCTGAACTGGCTGATGGTCTTGGAGTCTTCTTCTTTTGGGATCCACACTCCATCTGCACAGCGCCACTGTTTTAGAGTTTTCCCTTTCCTCCAGATGACTTTTAGGATCCTCCACAACCGATGTAGCAGCTTGGGGCAGTACTTGTACACCTTATACGATGTTCCGCTTGGTCCTGGTGCAGACCTAGACCTTGCCTTCCTTACCACTTCCTGTACTTCTCTCAGGAGTGGCTCCCTCAGGTCAAATGCCTCTACAGGCTCTGGTGGTGTTATCAAGGCATCACACTGCCCCAACTCTTGTTCTCTGGAGGGGTCGCTAAATGTATCTGCAAGGTGTTGGTCAATTTCACCCTTAGATGAGACTAGGCGTCCACCTTTCTTCTGCCCAAGGAGCTGTTTGGTGAACTCGAATGGGTTTCTAATGAAGGCTGCTCTCCTCCTAGCCCTCTCCCTTCGCCGCCTCCTGTGCCATTCGGCTCTGCGCAGAGTAACAAGCTTCTTCCTTAAGATGCTGCGCAGCTCTGTCAGTGGCCCACGCTCCTCCTCACCAGCTTCCTTGTACTGCTTTTTTAGGGTTTTCAGCTCTATTCTGATGTTATGAATTTTGACTGCCCTCTGGTTTTTGGTGTATGGCTTTGTTACTCCTCTCACCTCCTCCACACCAAACCTCTCAACCGCCATGCTCACTATGATGGTCGTTATAGTTTGCAGCCTCCTCTCCGCATCACCTTTGGCCGTTACTTCCAGCACCTTGTCCACATCCTCATCAAACTTCTGCCACTCGGCTGTTTTACATGCTTGAGGCCACCTGATCCTCCTCTTCTCGGGCTGCATGACTGGGGGGACAGTTTGTACCACATGGAGGCTCTGGGCTCTATGGGGTGCTTCCAGGCCCTGCTCCTCCTCTGACTCACCAGGCACTATGCCTGTGCATTGTGGTTCTCGCCGTGGCTCCAGGCATTTCATCCGTGACTGATGGATCTTCAAGCCTCTTGCATTTTTACAAATCTTTCCACACTGACAAACCGCGCTCGTAGTCGTTTTTCCTTTGCTGTTGGTCGATAACCTTAGGTCCGTCTGACTGGGGTTCTCTTTCTCCCCCCCTCTCGGGCTCCCCTGGGGGTATTGTTCATTAAATTTTTCCGTAGCTAGCTTTGGGTTCCTCTTCACAGAGGCTGCGGCTAGGGGTGCTAGCCCATACCGCCCCGGTTGCCGTCTTCCCGAGCTGCCATCTGTCTCTCCAGATGTCACCAACCTATTCTTGGTTGTCAACCAGCCTGTTCCTAATAGAAATTTTACTAATGACATTTTATTAGTTTCTCATAGTTTTTGGTCACATTTTGGCTTTATAAAAATGTACAAATCCATGTATTCTGTCAATAAATATTATATTATATTGCATATATTATTTTTTGTTACATGTTTATTGTTTAATAACATAATTTGTACTATTGTACTATACAGTAGGCTTAGTATTGATGCTTTTTACATGCATCTATAATCGGAAGAATTTCCAGATGATTACTGATATATAGATTTTATTTATTTATTTTCAGATTTAAATAGGGCTGATTGTTGCACAATAGGCTTTGTCTCTTCAGACATTCACCGATCAGCCACAACATTAAAACCACCTGCCTAATATTGTGTAGTTTCCCTTTGTGCTGCCCAAACAGCACCAACCCGCATCTCAGAACAGCATTCAGAGATGATATTCTTCTCTCGACAATTGCAAAGAGTGGTTATATGAGTTATGTAGACTTTGTCAGTTTGAACCAGTCTGTTACAAGCCTGGGGGGTTGTCGCTGTCCTTATCTGCATATCGTGGCGCCGTTTTGTGGTCTGTTCTGCATAACGCGGCGGCCCATTTCTGCTTATCGCAGCCCATTCGGCCCTGTTTTGCGGCTGGACCTTCGGGAAAAGTCCCGGGTTCTCCTGATGGCCAGTCCACCCCTGGTTACACATGTACAGTACCTGGTCAAAAGTGACCACTATAGGAAATAAATGGGAAACCATAATTTGGGAAACCATTTTTTTTTTTATTATTATCTTACAATGCTGAACACACACACACAGACACAGACACACACACACACACACACACACACACACACACATATACACACACACACACATTCATTTAGTAACAACCAGGGATAAATTAAGTTATTACTTGTCATTCTACTCATTTCAGGTATGCAAAAACTGACAAAGATAACCTCAAACTAATCAAACAAAATGATAAGTTTGACGAAAGTAGTCTTTGATCATGTTTATATATACATATATATATATAATTGCAGAACTTTTGACCAAATCTAGAAATCATCTTCTCTTCAACCAGGGATGAATAAAGATCTCTCTGCAGCTATCTAGTTTTTATACTTATAATTGTATCCAGGGACGTCACTAGGATTGGAAGACAGGGGGGGGGCTTAGCCCCCAGGGTATTTGTAACTTGCGTTTGCAAAATCTTTGCACTCACATCTAGAGCTACACTTATGTCAACAACCAGTCAAGAAACCAAGATGTTAACAAGTAAAACGTGACAGACATATCCTCTTCTTCCATTTCTACTCTGTTAAAGAAAAGTTACTGTAATGTTGCTTTTAGACACATCAAAGCTGCATGGGGGAATTTACTTAGGCCAGACTTTGCTCCTGATGAGTTATTCTATAAGCAATTACTTAAATGCCATCTGTCTGCTCATGTAAATGTATGATAAAGTAATAGCATACTATATCTAATTCCTCTCTATATAAGATAAGTTGTCCACAGAATGCTAATTAATTACTCTAATTACTGTAACTGCGCTGTGGATTGGTTCAATCAGAGTGTAATTTCACTGTGTAGTTTGGCTTGCATACAGTTTAACCCAAGAACCAGAATTTTAAGGTCATAGTGAAATTTGACAACACAGGTTTGAGCGTTTCTCAATTAAAGATGATTTATTCTGCCCAATGTATGATATAAATCAACAACAAAAAGGCAGTATTCAAATAATGGAAAATTAAGAAGGAAATCAATTTTCAAAACCACAGTCAACAGTTACTTTTTGTTTATTGCCTACATCATTGGTGGAAGCATCAAAAATGCCTTCTGTTTTTAAGGGTTGCTTTCATTTTAGTTTCACATGTGTATCTGTGGGCATTCGCTCATCTTTAGCCTACATTTAGGTAACATCTACGTATTTATTTAATTTATCACAGCCAATGAATGCAGAAAGTTAAATTGGTATAGCTAGCATATATAATAAATAATGAAATAATTTAGTTTAGGCTATGCATAGTGCCTAGACCTGCCAACAAATGCTTATTGTTAGAAGAAAACAAAACAATCCTTAGACCTGTAGACCATTACTGACCTCAATCACACCGGCTCCCTCAGAATCAACTGACCTGCCAATCTCCTGCGGCTGCTTCTCTTTCTCTCTGCTAAAATATCTTCTAATATCCATCTTATCTGCTCAATGAATTGAAGGATACAACGGTAATAGCATTAACAGGGACCCTATGACATTTAGTTTCCAGTGACAACAACATTCTATGGGGATTGATATCGTTTTATTTGCCTATTATAGAGATAGGTTATATTATTGGCAAAGAATAAAGAGTTGTGATTAGCTTGCTAAGTTCACCATTTCTTGTATTTTGCTTGTTCACTCTAGCTAGACTACAGTTTTCCATAGCAAACCAAAATATCCCCTTTCCTTTACCTCAAGAAAACGTAGCTAAAGGTAAGCAGGTAATTAAAAACAACTTACAATTTCACTCTGTATCACGACACTTACCAATCTTCCTTTCACCATTAGTGTGTGTATCGGTGTGTGTGTGGGCGGGAGGGTGCATAGCGAGTTCAACTCCAGACCAAACTAGAGTAACGACGAGACGAGATGAATCCTCCAGTTACTTGCAGTGCTCTGAAAGCTGCCACAGTTCACACCAATCATCTTGATAGCACAACGACTCTTTGTACTTCTGTCCAACTTCCGACTTTTCGGCTATTTTTTGTAGCTGGATTATATCATTTGTTGCGTCTAATTATAAATATGAACGAGGATACTGTTATTGATAAATCGAATTGTTATTGTTGTTCTTATTTATCATTTAGGGGGGCTTAGGAACATTTTGGGGTAGCTTCAGCCCCCCCTAAAATAGGCCTAAGGACGTCCCTGATTGTATCTTTTTTTAAATGGACAGCTCAGTTTGATCCTTGAGACTTTAAACTTTCAAACGGTATAACATTTATGAGATCAGTATTTGAGAAAATATTCATAAGAAAAATACAATAAGTACATTTTCATGCTCAAGGTCATATGGGTAAATAAATTAGTAAATAAAAGAAAAAAGGTCTAAATCCCCCACCACCACCCTAAAAAAAACCACCCAAAATGCACAACTTTATTGCTTTAACATTATTTAATTGAAAGTTGTTACATTTCTGTCTGTCTGTCTATCTATCTATCTATCTATCTTATCTGTCTGTCTGTCTGTCTGTCTGTCTATCTGTCTATCTATCTTATCTATCTGTCTGTCTGTCTGTCTATCTATCTATCTATCTATCTTATCTGTCTGTCTGTCTGTCTGTCTATCTATCTATCTTATCTATCTGTCTGTCTGTCTGTCTGTCTGTCTGTCTATCTATCGTTCTTCATTCTGTCTAGAACAGTTGGGCCAGTTGCCATGTAAAATCCCGGGCCAATTTCGCTTCCCAGTCTAGCCCTGCATAGTGACCAATTTAAACAGAAATCCAGGTAAATCCAAAGGGTTCACATATAAATTGATACATTAGGCTTTAAAGGACTATATCGTCCTGAGGCCCAGCAATTAATTTTTGTTTAGGACATTTTTATTTAAGTTTCAGTGGTAAATCTTGGGGTATTTTCAGAGGACTCCCTGGGCCTTTCAGAGATACCAAATGTTTGAGAGTTTAGCCATGACAACAAAACAGGCACACATTGCAGCTTCAGGCCATACTGCAGTTATGTAAATGTATTATATGGGTAAACAATTATTCAAATCACTTATGTGAGGTGCAACATGTATTTGCATGACTTTATTCTGTGGCTTCGTTAAACATTAAATATGTGGATCAGTTATGTTATTAATGAGGCATAACATTGTACTTACCCTGTCATAAACCATCTGTGATGCTTCAAATGGCCATCATGGCATTTCTGACACTTAGATGACTAATATTGTATCTATATCTTGTCAGAATTACAGTAATTAATAGATGACAATGCAACAGTTGTCAAGTGTGTTTCATTACTATAATCCTTGTGAACATCCCTTCAGAAGGCATACACTGACATTGGCTATCAAGTGGACTTTTGGATGCTCTTGAGAGTTTCTATATAACCTTATGTGACACTAGATACTGATTTGTATCTTGGATCCTATATTACATTATTTGTCTGCACACCTTTGTGTATGTTGATTATTGCTCGTAGCTAACAGAAGTTATTTGGTTTCTCTGGTAAATTTGTCTATGGGACATTCTTATTTGAGTTGGGTAAACTATATTCTTTATAAATACTGAATTGATTGAAAGAAACTTGTGATAATTTATTTATCCCCGAAACTCTATTAGCAAACTATGCAAACACGTAACACACGCAAACTTTTGATCCTTATCTTGTAAAAATGGATTGCACAAAGGAATGGCATTGCAACACATGCATGATATGTTTTATTAGATGGCAAAAACATCATCATTTTTTGTGCAACCATAGAAATGCAAAGATTTTGTTTAAGACTTAAAGCTTTGAAGGTGTTTTTAAAGATTTCCTATCTCAGCGGAATACCCAAAATTAAAGGATTATAACTTGACAAATAAAAAATTCAATAAAAACAAGGAGGGTCAAGTGTTTGGTATCATTGTAAAGGAAACTTTTCAAATGTTTTAATTATATAGATAAGACTTTTGTTTTGTTCCCAATCGTGTCAACTGTATCTGAGACAAATTTTGTGTTGATGCGATAAAGCAATCAAAAGTTAAAGCATTACATATATCATTTAAGTGTCCAAAAGCCTCAAACAAAAAACATAATAATTGTACATAAGAACTAAATACACAAGCAAACACAACAATGACTTAATGTATGCATAGCATGGTGCAGTGGTGGAAAAAGTACTCAGTTTCCATAGTTAAGTAAAAGTACAGTGTAACGCAGTTCAATGGAAAGGAGGAGGCGAGAACCGGCTTGGCAATGTAAATAATATTTTAATGATGAACTTAAGACAACACACACACATGACGGACATGTCCGTAAAACGATCTCTCTCTCCCGCACCATCCTCCGCAGTCGGCCTTTATCCCTCTCGGAGGCTTGATTAGCCTGATACGGGACCGGGTGTGTAGAATCACGAGCCAGCAGGCCCTCCACCCTGCCACATACAGATACCACAAATTGTAACGTTGACTGGAGGGCAATGACAGGCAGATGAAGACAATGATGATGTGAAGAACCCAAGTGCAGTTGATTTAAAAAGTGCTATCCAAAAAAACGTGAATCCAAAACATAATCAAAAACCTGACTAGACTAGACTAGACTAACTACATTACACAAAACAATACCTGACACAGAACAATGGCAAACATAAGGGCTAAATACACACACATGAGTTAACAAGTAAACAAGACAAACAATCACATGACTGAACTAAGAAAAAGACACTGAACCATGAACCAATGACAAAACAGAACTGATAACAAGATAAAGACTCATGAACACAAACCAGTGAGAACAAAACACAGGGAACAAGAGAGGATAACATGAGGGAACAGATCACATGACATGGCAATGAAACAGGAATTCAACTTTAAATGGTAAATGGTCTGCACTTACATAGCGCTTTTTTAACCTTTGCAGTTTTCATAGCTTTCAAAGCTATATAGCGCTTTACACTGTGACTCATTCACCCATTCACACACACATTCACACACCAATGATGACAGAGCTGCCATAAAAGGTGCTAGCCTGCCATTGGGAACAACTTGGGGTTCAGTGTCTTGCCCAAGGACACTACGGCATGTGGAGTCGTGTGGGCCAGGAATTGAACCGCCAACCCTCCGATGAGTGGCCAACCCGCTCTACCACCTGAGCCACAGCCGCCCCAATAATTAATAAAATAGCCTTGTAAAGGGAATTAAGGGAAAGGAGGTGGCGAGAACTGGCTTGACAATATAAAAAATAGTTTAATGAAAAACTTAAACAAAAGACACAAACACACACATGATGGTCATCTGCCCGTAAACGATCTCTTTCTGTCGCACCACCATCTGCAGTCTTTCTTTATGCCTCTCGGAGGCTTAATTACCCTGATAAGGGACCGGGTGAGCAGAATCACCACCCGGCCCCGCCCTCCGCCCTGTCACAAACCTATTAGAGGAATGCATCGCTTGTGAGTCAAAAGCTCACCAACTTTAAGCTTGTTATTTGTAAGTCAAGCATCTAGACACTGACAGAATTGCAGGCAAACAGAATAATATCTCGCTTTTAATTTCATCCCGTATCAGTTTCTGCTGCTCTTGTTTTTTGTGTGCAGCAGATAAAATTGTGATTGCGCCTCTTGAGCGCGGCTGCACGCGGAGAGGGAACATTAACTCAACCATGCAAACGCGTCTATGACCGTGCACTAAAGTTTGAGCATTTTTCCAACAGCGAAGTAGACATCAGGCTCATTTTACACGTTATTTGTTACAATGCTGATAACAGGCATCACTTGTGTATTTTCCATGCGCTAGAAATTAAACTTGTCGCGCACAGCCCTGGCTAATTACAAAGTTCACATGTCTTTTGGAGGCGCCCCTGACAATGCAGAGGTCTTAGGCAATTGCCTAGTCTGCCTAAAGCTAGGCCCAGCCTTGACATTTCTCCAATAAAACACAGACATTTGACTGTCATGTGGAGGTTACAGTGGCTGATGGGCTGTTCAGTGAATGATGTGTTAGTCTCACAGAGCCACATAGTTTGACTTGCGACATAAAGTCTGGTCCAAAAACTGGCCACCTAGACTGGGAGAGCCGGTCTGGCAAACATGTAAAGCGATCAACTAATCTGTTTTACGCAGAACTCTGAAGAATGTTCTACAGATTTCTGCACAACTGGAACATTTATTATATATTTTGGCTAATTTGGTAGTACTTTTAGCTGCTAATAAGTGTGTAGTACCCTCAGCTCTGTTTATGTTTAAGTCTATTATTCAGAATTTCATGCCTAACTGCACATGAACATCTGAGTTAAAACGGTTTTAAAAACTGATCCACGTAAATGTGCTGGTGTAATGGTAGCCAGCTGGTAGATAGCTTGCTGTGTGTAAACCTCACTACTATTGGACTTACACTGACATCTAGTGGATACATCATCATTTATAGTCAATAGTTTTCAGTTTCAGATGCCATTGTAGAAATGTAGTATTCACAGTCAGTCATGATTTCTTTAATCAGTGAGTGAAAGTTTCAAATAACAGGACTATTACTGAGTGTAAGCAAGAAGTATTCGGCTGGTCATGTGATTCTAACATGGCCGCCCCCATGTGCGGACCCTCTTCATGAAGAAAACAGCTTTGATAAAGTTACTGATAGGACTGGAGTCTTCATTTGATGGTGATTGAGTGCTTGTAATTTCCTACATCTATAGCAAAATTACAATTCATGTCTTTGGGAGTAAAACTTTTTTAGACTGCACCTTTAAATTTAGCCGAACAGCTTACAATAGGCAAATGAATGACAGGTTTGTGGCAGTTTATATATAGTGGGACTACATGCCCCACATGGTCTAAGTTACCACATAGGCTAAATGAACTATCTTTTTTTCATGGGCAATAACATTGGAAATGTAGCCAAGACTTTAAGGTGCCTATAAAATAAATATATGACTTTCAAAAATAAACTCACCCTGAGAAATAATGTGTAACTAGCACTTATAATATACTGTATTTGACATTATAATATGCTTTCTGATTTTTAAAGAAAGGGGAATGCCATGTGACTGACCACATTACAACAAGTGACAAAATAAGGTCATTTTGGAAAATCTCTCTAAAGCATTTCTGGGAAAACTGGCGCGTTTTGACGTTGTTATGGTGGCAATGGACGTGATTTAAACGGCGTTTGCCAACAGCAAGGGCCCTTTCACAAGACTTTTAGTGAAGGGTGCATTCAAACTGTAATGCCATGCTCCCTTCAGAGTGCCCACACTGAGAGCTCTGTCCTTCCTAGTGAGTAGGGATGATCGTTTTCGATGGGAATTTGCCCTTATATGATGAATCGGACCCATAAATGGAAGGCTTAAAGGATGGTTATTATATTAACATATATTCTATTTTTAACAATAGAAATAATATATAATTATTTCTATTGGTGGGGAGATCCTTCCTCAAGTGGAGGAGTTTAAGTATCTTGGGGTTTTGTTCACGAGTGAGGGAAGGATGGAACGGGAGATTGACAGACGGATCGGTGCAGCTTCTGCAGTAATGCGGTCGATGTACCGGTCTGTTGTGGTGAAGAAGGAGCTGAGCCGCAAGGCAAAGCTCTCTATTTACCGGTCAATCTACGTTCCTACTCTCACCTATGGTCATGAGCTTTGGGTCATGACCGAAAGGACAAGATCCCGGATACAGGCGGCCGAAATGAGCTTTCTCCGCAGGGTGGCTGGGCGATCCCTTAGAGATAGGGTGAGAAGCTCGGTCACTCGGGAGGAGCTCAGAGTAGAGCCGCTGCTCCTCCACATCGAGAGGGGTCAGTTGAGGTGGCTCGGGCATTTGTTTCGAATGCCTCCTGGACGCCTTCCCCGGGAGGTGTTCCGGGCACGTCCCACTGGGAGGAGGCCCCGGGGAAGACCTAGGACACGTTGGAGAGACTATGTCTCCCGGCTGGCCTGGGAACGCTTCGGTGTCCCCCCAGAAGAGCTGGAGGAAGTGTCTAGGGAGAGGGAAGTCTGGGCATCTCTGCTTAGACTGCTGCCCCCGCGACCCGGCCCCGGATAAGCGGAAGAAGATGGATGGATGGATGGATAATATATAATTGACCAACTCCCAGTCAGCATATGCTCAAGTGATGTGGCTTGCAATCTCACGCGTCCATTAGAGGCAACAACACCATGATGTGCCAAGCAGAGAGATGCTAATACATATGGCATATAGTTCACAGTCAGTGGTGGTTCGGGACAATATTTAAGAGCGATCCCAACTCTAATTCTAGCCGAAGGCAGTAGGGAACAGAAGACGGGACGGGACGGCCAATCAGATTAAAGGTGTGTTTCAGTGCCGCTTACATGTGCATATCAAATATTCAAACCGTAAATAAATTTTTTTAAACACCGAAAGAATGCAAAAATGTCTTTCCACCCAAACTCGTTTAAATGAAATGGTCAACAGGATGGTTTCATTTTTGGGTTAAAAAAGAAAAAGGACACAAAAGTACACGGACCGATTCAAATAATAGAAAAGATCAATGATCAATTCTTGAAATAACCGGAAGTTTCTAACAGTTTTTATCTAAATTTATTTAAATTTGCTGTGGTCTCCAAATCACGATTTTTGCTCTTTGTTTTTACAAAAAAGGAGGGACGAGTGGAAATTAATTTTTGTGGCAATAAACAGTCACAAATGGTGTAGATTGAGCTTGGTCCGTGTACTTTTGCGTTCATTCATTATTCTATTTTGGAAGTGAAATGAAAAACAAAAAACAAGTGGTATTTGATTTTCCTAAAAATTAATTATAGCTATATATGAATTAATATCAATTGATTAACGCCTGAAGTCAAATATCTCAAGGGAATAAGATGACATTTTTCCTCCATTTCTTCTATATAGCCTATTGATCGGAATGTTGCTTGACTAGCACTGGCTGTCAGTGCTTGACGCTAGGAAAAATGTGTAGAACATTGGCAGGGGCACAGTGTCCGAACTGTACCACAACCGGGTGGAGAAAGAGAAGAGTTGGAGAAAAATCGCCAATTCTCTTGGACAATCAGGTAAGCAAAGAGGTAGATTTTTCAGTAGGAGGTACTTTTTCATATTTTATTTATTGACAATATATGATTAAAAACATACACATCATATTCTGAAATGCATAAAACATATGATCATCTCGTATCACTTCTCGAGTGTACTCTGTTTTGAAACATAATTTGGAGTCCAGGCAGAGTCGTCGAGGATTCGTCAATAGTGAAATGTCTTGTAATGTGTTCAACCCTGTCGCCGATTCCTCTTGTAATTTGAAAATGCTACGACTTCCATGACAAGACGGACAGTTGTGTAATATGAACGGTACCACGATCCGTAATGTGTAGGAGGCATTAAATGGACGAAGTGTGCGATATCGCAAGCCACGTCACTTGGCCATATGCTGACTGGGAGTTGATATTATTTTTAATAACACTGAATGATTTTGTAGTACCTGTGTATTCGTATCCTATTGATAAAAATGTCATTTAAAAATAGTTATGGATTGGAGTGGACAAAATTCTAACAAGGCGTGTAATATCAGTACTGTCCCTGTTATTGGGACGTCTATTCACCAAATCTCCATAAGTGCAATATGCTAATTTCTGCAAGCAGTAGATTACTGATAGAGTGCGCTACCAACGTAATTCCCTCAGCGTGGATGAACATTTAGTAAATATATTATTAAATGTAAAAAAATAAATTAACTTGTGTAAACTCATTAACTCTTGGGGCTTTTATACAAAGTGTCGCAACTTTTTAAAATGACATTTTACAGTCACTACAAAATCATAACATTTTATATAATAAGTAAAAGTATATAACAAGTAAAAATAATATATAATAGACCAACTCCCTGTCAGCATAGTTTGCAGTTAGTGGTGATTCGGAACAATATTTAATGAAGATTTAGACAAATTTGTAGAGCGACCCTAACTCTAATTCTTGCTGAAAGCAGTAGGATACAGAAGTCAGGGCAAGTTGACCAATCAGATGAAAGGGGCATTTCTGTGCCGCTCACATGTGCGTATCAAATATTTAAGGCGTAAATACATTTTTTAAACACTGAAGGAAAACAAAAATCGAGCCTATCCCACTAATCTCGTTTAGTCCTTTTAAAATAGAAAATGAAATGGTCAACAGAAAATTAGTTTGTATCTGCTTATTTTATTTATCAGTTATGAAAATAAAACCAACCAATAAAGTTTTATTTAAAAAAAAAAAAAAAAAAAAAAGGAATGAACGCAAAAGTACACGGACCGGGTTTAATATGAATCTTAATATTTCTTTTTTTTTTTTTTTTTTTTAAAAAGGACATAATTTTTAAGAATTTCTCCTGCTTTATCTCAATATACACCGATCAGCCACAACATTAAAACCACCTGCCAAATATTGTGTAGGTCCCCCTCGTGCTGCCAAAACACTCGTCTGTCTGTCTGTTTATCTATCTATCTATCTATCATTCTGTCTGTCTGTCTGTCAGTCTGTCTGTCTGTCTATCTATCTATCTATCTATATACATATTTAAACATAGAATAAAATAAAATGTTAATATAAATTAAATTAATGAATCAAATACAAATATTATCAAATAACAGATACTTTACATGAATTGTTCGTTTCAATTTTTCCCCTGATGTGACGTTTTTTGCAATAATGCAACTGGGCCAGAAGATTGCTAGTTAATTTTTTCCTGTGTCACCTTTTTCATTAGGGCTGGGTATAAATATAATTTCCAGATTCTATTCCTATTTTACAAGCTCTCAATTCAATTAGATTCTGATTCGATTCAATGTCGATTCAAATGGGTATATTTCCGATATAAAGTCCCTTTTGCTTACATATGAAACAAATACTCTCCCAGCTAATGCTGGTAATTACACAGGGGACCTTCTAATTTGGTACATTATTAATATTTATTTATTAATATAAAAATAGTTGTAATGATACATCTTCTGATGCTACGCTAGGGCACATCATCAGTGATGTTCCTGATCTCATTGGGTGTTTCGGGTCTTTCGAAACATCAGACACCCTCCTTCAGGCGACCCAGCTGAGGTTGATCAGACCTCAGCTTGTGCCCTAGCAGCATTTAACCACGGATCCGCTCTTTTGATCCAGAGCCACCTCGAAGCCTTCTCTGCAGCCTCTGTGCTATTGCTAATAGCCCTTCTCCTTCTCTCACCTGTGATGCCGAGTGCAGTGTAGGCCCCGTAGAGGGACTTCGCTGCAAAGCCTCTGCACCCCACCTCCACAGGCAAGCACCTTGCCTTCCAGCCTTGGTTGTGGCAGTCGCTGACGAGGCCATCATATTTCTCCCTCTTCCTCTCAAAGGCTTCCTCCATTCGGTCTTCCCATGGCACAGTGAGCTCCAACATGACCAGGTTTTTTGTTGCCTCTGATATCACGACAATGTCAGGTCTCAGGGTGGTCTCGACGACATGCTGGGGGAACTTAAGTTGTTTGCCCAAGTCCACTTTCAGTTGCCAATCCTGTGCCGTGTTCAGAAGCCCTGCTGTTGTCCTGAAAGATTTTCCTGGCTTCTCTCCGGCCCTGATGAAGCTGATGGTTTGTTTGCAGGGCTTTGACCTCCGGCAACTGCTGATGGTGACCTGGATGCTCTCTGCAATTGTTTTGAGCACCTGGTCATGCCGCCAGCGATATCGGCCTTCCCCCAGAGCTCTTGGGCAGCAGCTCATGATGTGCTCAAGGGTTCCCTTTCTATGGCACAGGGCACATCCTGGTGTATCGACCAGCCCCCAGGTGTGCAGGTTGGACGGGCTGGGGAGGACGTCATAGACTGCCTGGACCAGGAACTTGATGCGGTGTGGCTCTGCCCGCCAAAGGTCAGTCCACGTGATCTTCCTCTCCACAGCTTGTTCCCATCTAATCCAGCTTGTTCCTCACCTCACTTTGAACTAGCTGCCTCCTCTCCTTCCCCCGGGCCTTGTTGAACCGGGGCCCTTGAAAGGTTCCTAGCCCAGCCCTTCCTCTGGCCACTGCTCCCACTAGGACACCATGGTGCAGCCGTGACTCTGCCTGATCTACTGCCGCCTCTGCCCTCCATTTCCTGCCCGTCTTGACCTCTACACCTGCCCCAGAGACTTTGGGGTCCCTAGACTCACGGAGCTGCAGCACCTCTCTTGCACGCAAGACCTTGAACTCCTCTTCGATGGATTTTAGCGGGAGCTGCAGCTTGCAGGTGTTTCCATAAAGGGCGATACTGCTTAAGCTCCTCGGGAATCCAAGCCATCTCCTTAGGTAGCGGCTGACTCTCCTTTCTAATTCTGAGATGGTGGAGATCAGAAACTCGTACAGAAGCAGAGGCCACAGGATTCTTGGCAGAATCCCATGTTGGTACACCCATGCCTTAAATTTTCCAGGGAGCCCAGTTTTATCGACAATTTTCAGCCACCTCTCCAGCTCCTCGCAGGTGTTTTTAATGGATGTTGTATCCCTGAGGCTGCTGTCGAAGATCTTTCCCAGGCTTTTTACTGGTTTTTCAGACAGGGTTGGGATTTGAGTTCCGGAGATGATAAAACAAAACTTCTCCACCGTCCTGCCCTTCTTTAGCACTAAAGATCTGGATTTGGTTGGCTTGAATGACATCCTGGCCCATTCAATCACCCTCTCCAGACCCTTCAGGATCCATCTGGCTCCAGGCACTGACTCCGTTGTCACTGTGAGATCATCCATGAAGGCACGGATTGGTGGTTGCCGCATTCCAGTCTTGGATTTGGGCCCTCTGCACTCCGGTTCAGCAGATTTTACCAACATGTTCATTGCCAGAGCGAACAGGATCACTGAAATGGTGCAGCCTGTGATGATTCCCACCTCCAGCCTGTGCCACTCTGATGTTGTTGACCCAGATGAGACTCTCAGCTTGAAATCACTATAGTAATCCTGGATAATATCTCTCACTATGGCAGGAACATGGTGCCTTTCCAGAGCTTCCTGTACCAGTTTGTGGGGCATAGAGCCATAGGCGTTGGCCAGGTCTAACCACAGCACCACCAGATCACCCCTATTCTCCTTTGCTTCTCTGAGGAGCTGTGTAACCACGCCTGTGTGCTCTAGGCAGCCTGGAACACCTGGTATGCCGCCTTTCTGCACAGAGGTGTCAATGTATCCATTTTTTAAGAAGAACTCTGCCAACCGCTTCGCAACTATGCTGAAGAAGATCTTTCCTTCAACGCTTAAAAGCGAGATGATTCTGAACTGGCTGATGGTCTTGGAGTCTTCTTCTTTTGGGATCCACACTCCATCTGCACAGCGCCACTGTTTTAGAGTTTTCCCTTTCCTCCAGATGACTTTTAGGATCCTCCACAACCGATGTAGCAGCTTGGGGCAGTACTTGTACACCTTATACGATGTTCCGCTTGGTCCTGGTGCAGACCTAGACCTTGCCTTCCTTACCACTTCCTGTACTTCTCTCAGGAGTGGCTCCCTCAGGTCAAATGCCTCTACAGGCTCTGGTGGTGTTATCAAGGCATCACACTGCCCCAACTCTTGTTCTCTGGAGGGGTCGCTAAATGTATCTGCAAGGTGTTGGTCAATTTCACCCTTAGATGAGACTAGGCGTCCACCTTTCTTCTGCCCAAGGAGCTGTTTGGTGAACTCGAATGGGTTTCTAATGAAGGCTGCTCTCCTCCTAGCCCTCTCCCTTCGCCGCCTCCTGTGCCATTCGGCTCTGCGCAGAGTAACAAGCTTCTTCCTTAAGATGCTGCGCAGCTCTGTCAGTGGCCCACGCTCCTCCTCACCAGCTTCCTTGTACTGCTTTTTTAGGGTTTTCAGCTCTATTCTGATGTTATGAATTTTGACTGCCCTCTGGTTTTTGGTGTATGGCTTTGTTACTCCTCTCACCTCCTCCACACCAAACCTCTCAACCGCCATGCTCACTATGATGGTCGTTATAGTTTGCAGCCTCCTCTCCGCATCACCTTTGGCCGTTACTTCCAGCACCTTGTCCACATCCTCATCAAACTTCTGCCACTCGGCTGTTTTACATGCTTGAGGCCACCTGATCCTCCTCTTCTCGGGCTGCATGACTGGGGGGACAGTTTGTACCACATGGAGGCTCTGGGCTCTATGGGGTGCTTCCAGGCCCTGCTCCTCCTCTGACTCACCAGGCACTATGCCTGTGCATTGTGGTTCTCGCCGTGGCTCCAGGCATTTCATCCGTGACTGATGGATCTTCAAGCCTCTTGCATTTTTACAAATCTTTCCACACTGACAAACCGCGCTCGTAGTCGTTTTTCCTTTGCTGTTGGTCGATAACCTTAGGTCTGTCTGACTGGGGTTCTCTTTCTCCCCCCCTCTCGGGCTCCCCTGGGGGTATTGTTCATTAAATTTTTCCATAGCTAGCTTTGGGTTCCTCTTCACAGAGGCTGCGGCTAGGGGTGCTAGCCCATACCGCCCCGGTTGCCGTCTTCCCGAGCTGCCATCTGTCTCTCCAGATGTCACCAACCTATTCTTGGTTGTCAACCAGCCTGTTCCTAATAGAAATTTTACTAATGACATTTTATTAGTTTCTCATAGTTTTTGGTCACATTTTGGCTTTATAAAAATGTACAAATCCATGTATTCTGTCAATAAATATTATATTATATTGCATATATTATTTTTTGTTACATGTTTATTGTTTAATAACATAATTTGTACTATTGTACTATACAGTAGGCTTAGTATTGATGCTTTTTACATGCATCTATAATCGGAAGAATTTCCAGATGATTACTGATATATAGATTTTATTTATTTATTTTCAGATTTAAATAGGGCTGATTGTTGCACAATAGGCTTTGTCTCTTCAGACATTCACCGATCAGCCACAACATTAAAACCACCTGCCTAATATTGTGTAGTTTCCCTTTGTGCTGCCCAAACAGCACCAACCCGCATCTCAGAACAGCATTCAGAGATGATATTCTTCTCTCGACAATTGCAAAGAGTGGTTATATGAGTTATGTAGACTTTGTCAGTTTGAACCAGTCTGTTACAAGCCTGGGGGGTTGTCGCTGTCCTTATCTGCATATCGTGGCGCCGTTTTGTGGTCTGTTCTGCATAACGCGGCGGCCCATTTCTGCTTATCGCAGCCCATTCGGCCCTGTTTTGCGGCTGGACCTTCGGGAAAAGTCCCGGGTTCTCCTGATGGCCAGTCCACCCCTGGTTACACATGTACAGTACCTGGTCAAAAGTGACCACTATAGGAAATAAATGGGAAACCATAATTTGGGAAACCATTTTTTTTTTTATTATTATCTTACAATGCTGAACACACACACACAGACACAGACACACACACACACACACACACACACACACACACATATACACACACACACACATTCATTTAGTAACAACCAGGGATAAATTAAGTTATTACTTGTCATTCTACTCATTTCAGGTATGCAAAAACTGACAAAGATAACCTCAAACTAATCAAACAAAATGATAAGTTTGACGAAAGTAGTCTTTGATCATGTTTATATATACATATATATATATAATTGCAGAACTTTTGACCAAATCTAGAAATCATCTTCTCTTCAACCAGGGATGAATAAAGATCTCTCTGCAGCTATCTAGTTTTTATACTTATAATTGTATCCAGGGACGTCACTAGGATTGGAAGACAGGGGGGGGGCTTAGCCCCCAGGGTATTTGTAACTTGCGTTTGCAAAATCTTTGCACTCACATCTAGAGCTACACTTATGTCAACAACCAGTCAAGAAACCAAGATGTTAACAAGTAAAACGTGACAGACATATCCTCTTCTTCCATTTCTACTCTGTTAAAGAAAAGTTACTGTAATGTTGCTTTTAGACACATCAAAGCTGCATGGGGGAATTTACTTAGGCCAGACTTTGCTCCTGATGAGTTATTCTATAAGCAATTACTTAAATGCCGTCTGCTCATGTAAATGTATGATAAATTAATAGCATACTATATCTAATTCCTCTCTATATAAGATAAGTTGTCCACAGAATGCTAATTAATTACTCTAATTACTGTAACTGCGCTGTGGATTGGTTCAATCAGAGTGTAATTTCACTGTGTAGTTTGGCTTGCATACAGTTTAACCCAAGAACCAGAATTTTAAGGTCATAGTGAAATTTGACAACACAGGTTTGAGCGTTTCTCAATTAAAGATGATTTATTCTGCCCAATGTATGATATAAATCAACAACAAAAAGGCAGTATTCAAATAATGGAAAATTAAGAAGGAAATCAATTTTCAAAACCACAGTCAACAGTTACTTTTTGTTTATTGCCTACATCATTGGTGGAAGCATCAAAAATGCCTTCTGTTTTTAAGGGTTGCTTTCATTTTAGTTTCACATGTGTATCTGTGGGCATTCGCTCATCTTTAGCCTACATTTAGGTAACATCTACGTATTTATTTAATTTATCACAGCCAATGAATGCAGAAAGTTAAATTGGTATAGCTAGCATATATAATAAATAATGAAATAATTTAGTTTAGGCTATGCATAGTGCCTAGACCTGCCAACAAATGCTTATTGTTAGAAGAAAACAAAACAATCCTTAGACCTGTAGACCATTACTGACCTCAATCACACCGGCTCCCTCAGAATCAACTGACCTGCCAATCTCCTGCGGCTGCTTCTCTTTCTCTCTGCTAAAATATCTTCTAATATCCATCTTATCTGCTCAATGAATTGAAGGATACAACGGTAATAGCATTAACAGGGACCCTATGACATTTAGTTTCCAGTGACAACAACATTCTATGGGGATTGATATCGTTTTATTTGCCTATTATAGAGATAGGTTATATTATTGGCAAAGAATAAAGAGTTGTGATTAGCTTGCTAAGTTCACCATTTCTTGTATTTTGCTTGTTCACTCTAGCTAGACTACAGTTTTCCATAGCAAACCAAAATATCCCCTTTCCTTTACCTCAAGAAAACGTAGCTAAAGGTAAGCAGGTAATTAAAAACAACTTACAATTTCACTCTGTATCACGACACTTACCAATCTTCCTTTCACCATTAGTGTGTGTATCGGTGTGTGTGTGGGCGGGAGGGTGCATAGCGAGTTCAACTCCAGACCAAACTAGAGTAACGACGAGACGAGATGAATCCTCCAGTTACTTGCAGTGCTCTGAAAGCTGCCACAGTTCACACCAATCATCTTGATAGCACAACGACTCTTTGTACTTCTGTCCAACTTCCGACTTTTCGGCTATTTTTTGTAGCTGGATTATATCATTTGTTGCGTCTAATTATAAATATGAACGAGGATACTGTTATTGATAAATCGAATTGTTATTGTTGTTCTTATTTATCATTTAGGGGGGCTTAGGAACATTTTGGGGTAGCTTCAGCCCCCCCTAAAATAGGCCTAAGGACGTCCCTGATTGTATCTTTTTTTAAATGGACAGCTCAGTTTGATCCTTGAGACTTTAAACTTTCAAACGGTATAACATTTATGAGATCAGTATTTGAGAAAATATTCATAAGAAAAATACAATAAGTACATTTTCATGCTCAAGGTCATATGGGTAAATAAATTAGTAAATAAAAGAAAAAAGGTCTAAATCCCCCACCACCACCCTAAAAAAACCACCCAAAATGCACAACTTTATTGCTTTAACATTATTTAATTGAAAGTTGTTACATTTCTGTCTGTCTGTCTATCTATCTATCTATCTATCTTATCTGTCTGTCTGTCTGTCTGTCTGTCTATCTATTGTTCTTCATTCTGTCTAGAACAGTTGGGCCAGTTGCCATGTAAAATCCCGGGCCAATTTCGCTTCCCAGTCTAGCCCTGCATAGTATGACCAATTTAAACAGAAATCCAGGTAAATCCAAAGGGTTCACATATAAATTGATACATTAGGCTTTAAAGGACTATATCGTCCTGAGGCCCAGCAATTAATTTTTGTTTAGGACATTTTTATTTAAGTTTCAGTGGTAAATCTTGGGGTATTTTCAGAGGACTCCCTGGGCCTTTCAGAGATACCAAATGTTTGAGAGTTTAGCCATGACAACAAAACAGGCACACATTGCAGCTTCAGGCCATACTGCGGTTATGTAAATGTATTATATGGGTAAACAATTATTCAAATCACTTATGTGAGGTGCAACATGTATTTGCATGACTTGATTCTGTGGCTTCGTTAAACATTAAATATGTGGATCAGTTATGTTATTAATGAGGCATAACATTGTACTTACCCTGTCATAAACCATCTGTGATGCTTCAAATGGCCATCATGGCATTTCTGACACTTAGATGACTAATATTGTATCTATATCTTGTCAGAATTACAGTAATTAATAGATGACAATGCAACAGTTGTCAAGTGTGTTTCATTACTATAATCCTTGTGAACATCCCTTCAGAAGGCATACACTGACATTGGCTATCAAGTGGACTTTTGGATGCTCTTGAGAGTTTCTATATAACCTTATGTGACACTAGATACTGATTTGTATCTTGGATCCTGTATTACATTATTTGTCTGCACACCTTTGTGTATGTTGATTATTGCTCGTAGCTAACAGAAGTTATTTGGTTTCTCTGGTAAATTTGTCTATGGGACATTCTTATTTGAGTTGGGTAAACTATATTCTTTATAAATACTGAATTGATTGAAAGAAACTTGTGATAATTTATTTATCCCCGAAACTCTATTAGCAAACTATGCAAACACGTAACACACGCAAACTTTTGATCCTTATCTTGTAAAAATGGATTGCACAAAGGAATGGCATTGCAACACATGCATGATATGTTTTATTAGATGGCAAAAACATCATCATTTTTTGTGCAACCATAGAAATGCAAAGATTTTGTTTAAGACTTAAAGCTTTGAAGGTGTTTTTAAAGATTTCCTATCTCAGCGGAATACCCAAAATTAAAGGATTATAACTTGACAAATAAAAAATTCAATAAAAACAAGGAGGGTCAAGTGTTTGGTATCATTGTAAAGGAAACTTTTCAAATGTTTTAATTATATAGATAAGACTTTTGTTTTGTTCCCAATCGTGTCAACTGTATCTGAGACAAATTTTGTGTTGATGCGATAAAGCAATCAAAAGTTAAAGCATTACATATATCATTTAAGTGTCCAAAAGCCTCAAACAAAAAACATAATAATTGTACATAAGAACTAAATACACAAGCAAACACAACAATGACTTAATGTATGCATAGCATGGTGCAGTGGTGGAAAAAGTACTCAGTTTCCATAGTTAAGTAAAAGTACAGTGTAACGCAGTTCAATGGAAAGGAGGAGGCGAGAACCGGCTTGGCAATGTAAATAATATTTTAATGATGAACTTAAGACAACACACACACATGACGGACATGTCCGTAAAACGATCTCTCTCTCCCGCACCATCCTCTGCAGTCGGCCTTTATCCCTCTCGGAGGCTTGATTAGCCTGATACGGGACCGGGTGTGTAGAATCACGAGCCAGCAGGCCCTCCACCCTGCCACATACAGATACCACAAATTGTAACGTTGACTGGAGGGCAATGACAGGCAGATGAAGACAATGATGATGTGAAGAACCCAAGTGCAGTTGATTTAAAAAGTGCTATCCAAAAAAACGTGAATCCAAAACATAATCAAAAACCTGACTAGACTAGACTAGACTAACTACATTACACAAAACAATACCTGACACAGAACAATGGCAAACATAAGGGCTAAATACACACACATGAGTTAACAAGTAAACAAGACAAACAATCACATGACTGAACTAAGAAAAAGACACTGAACCATGAACCAATGACAAAACAGAACTGATAACAAGATAAAGACTCATGAACACAAACCAGTGAGAACAAAACACAGGGAACAAGAGAGGATAACATGAGGGAACAGATCACATGACATGGCAATGAAACAGGAATTCAACTTTAAATGGTAAATGGTCTGCACTTACATAGCGCTTTTTTAACCTTTGCAGTTTTCATAGCTTTCAAAGCTATATAGCGCTTTACACTGTGACTCATTCACACATTCACACACACATTCACACACCAATGATGACAGAGCTGCCATAAAAGGTGCTAGCCTGCCATTGGGAACAACTTGGGGTTCAGTGTCTTGCCCAAGGACACTACGGCATGTGGAGTCGTGTGGGCCAGGAATTGAACAGCCAACCCTCCGATGAGTGGCCAACCCGCTCTACCACCTGAGCCACAGCCGCCCCAATAATTAATAAAATAGCCTTGTAAAGGGAATTAAGGGAAAGGAGGTGGCGAGAACTGGCTTGACAATATAAAAAATAGTTTAATGAAAAACTTAAACAAAAGACACAAACACACACATGATGGTCATCTGCCCGTAAACGATCTCTTTCTGTCGCACCACCATCTGCAGTCTTTCTTTATGCCTCTCGGAGGCTTAATTACCCTGATAAGGGACCGGGTGAGCAGAATCACCACCCGGCCCCGCCCTCCGCCCTGTCACAAACCTATTAGAGGAATGCATCGCTTGTGAGTCAAAAGCTCACCAACTTTAAGCTTGTTATTTGTAAGTCAAGCATCTAGACACTGACACAATTGCAGGCAAACAGAATAATATCTCGCTTTTAATTTCATCCCGTATCAGTTTCTGCTGCTCTTGTTTTTTGTGTGCAGCAGATAAAATTGTGATTGCGCCTCTTGAGCGCGGCTGCACGCGGAGAGGGAACATTAACTCAACCATGCAAACGCGTCTATGACCGTGCACTAAAGTTTGAGCATTTTTCCAACAGCGAAGTAGACATCAGGCTCATTTTACACGTTATTTGTTACAATGCTGATAACAGGCATCACTTGTGTATTTTCCATGCGCTAGAAATTAAACTTGTCGCGCACAGCCCTGGCTAATTACAAAGTTCACATGTCATTTGGAGGCGCCCCTGACAATGCAGAGGTCTTAGGCAATTGCCTAGTCTGCCTAAAGCTAGGCCCAGCCTTGACATTTCTCCAATAAAACACAGACATTTGACTGTCATGTGGAGGTTACAGTGGCTGATGGGCTGTTCAGTGAATGATGTGTTAGTCTCACAGAGCCACATAGTTTGACTTGCGACATAAAGTCTGGTCCAAAAACTGGCCACCTAGACTGGGAGAGCCGGTCTGGCAAACATGTAAAGCGATCAACTAATCTGTTTTACGCAGAACTCTGAAGAATGTTCTACAGATTTCTGCACAACTGGAACATTTATTATATATTTTGGCTAATTTGGTAGTACTTTTAGCTGCTAATAAGTGTGTAGTACCCTCAGCTCTGTTTATGTTTAAGTCTATTATTCAGAATTTCATGCCTAACTGCACATGAACATCTGAGTTAAAACGGTTTTAAAAACTGATCCACGTAAATGTGCTGGTGTAATGGTAGCCAGCTGGTAGATAGCTGTGCTGTGTGTAAACCTCACTACTATTGGACTTACACTGACATCTAGTGGATACATCATCATTTATAATCAATAGCTTTCAGATTCAGATGCCATTGTAGAAATGTAGTATTCACAGTCAGTCATGATTTCTTTAATCAGTGAGTGAAAGTTTCAAATAACAGGACTATTACTGAGTGTAAGCAAGAAGTATTCGGCTGGTCATGTGATTCTAACATGGCCGCCCCCATGTGCGGACCCTCTTCATGAAGAAAACAGCTTTGATAAAGTTACTGATAGGACTGGAGTCTTCATTTGATGGTGATTGAGTGCTTGTAATTTCCTACATCTATAGCAAAATTACAATTCATGTCTTTGGGAGTAAAATTTTTTTAATGAGGATAAAATGACTGACTGCACCTTTAAATTTAGCGGAACAGCTTACAATAGGCAAATGAATGACAGGTTTGTGGCAGTTTATATATAGTGGGACTACATGCCCCACTATTGGTCTAAGTTACCACATAGGCTAAATGAACTATCTTTTTTTCATGGGCAATAACATTGGAAATGTAGCCAAGACTTTACGGTGCCTATAAAATAAATGTATGACTTTCAAAAATAAACTCACCCTGAGAAATAATGTGTAACTAGCACTTATAATATACTGTATTTGACATTATAATATGCTTTCTGATTTTTAAAGAAAGGGGAATGCCATGTGACTGACCACATTACAACAAGTGACAAAATAAGGTCATTTTGGAAAATCTCTAAAGCATTTCTGGGAATACTGGCGCGTTTTGACGTTGTTATGGTGGCAATGGACGTGATTTAAACGGCGTTTGCCAACAGCAAGGGCCCTTTCACAAGACTTTTAGTGAAGGGTGCATTCAAACTGTAATGCCATGCTCCCTTCAGAGTGCCCACACTGAGAGCTCTGTCCTTCCTAGTGAGTAGGGATGATCGTTTTCGATGGGAATTCGCCCTTATGTGATGAATCGGACCCATAAATGGAAGGCTTAAAGGATGGTTATTATATTAACATATTCTATTTTTAACAATAGAAATAATATATAATTGACCAACTCCCAGTCAGCATATGCTCAAGTGATGTGGCTTGCAATCTCACGCGTCCATTAGAGGCAACAACACCATGATGTGCCAAGCAGAGAGATGCTAATACATATGGCATATAGTTCACAGTCAGTGGTGGTTCGGGACAATATTTAAGAGCGATCCCAACTCTAATTCTAGCCGAAGGCAGTAGGGTACAGAAGACGGGACGGGACGGCCAATCAGATTAAAGGTGTGTTTCAGTGCCGCTTACATGTGCATATCAAATATTCAAACCGTAAATAAATTTTTTTAAACACCGAAAGAAAGCAAAAATGTCTTTCCACCCAAACTCGTTTAAATGAAATGGTCAACAGGATGGTTTCATTTTTGGGTTAAAAAAAGAAAAAGGACACAAGTACACGGACCGATTCAAATAATAGAAAAGATCAATGATCAATTCTTGAAATAACCGGAAGTTTCTAACAGTTTTTATCTAAATTTATTTAAATTTGCTGTGGTCTCCAAATCACGATTTTTGCTCTTTTGTTTTTACAAAAAAGGAGGGACGAGTGGAAATTAATTTGTGGCAATAAACATTGTCACAAATGCTGTAGATTGAGCCTAATATGAATCTTAATATTTTTTTTTTTTTTTTTTAAATAAATAATAATAATAATAATTTAAGAAATTCTCCTGCTTTTATCTCAATATACACCGATCAGCCACAACATTAAAACCACCTGCCAAATATTGTGTAGGTCCCCCTCGTGCTGCCAAAAAAAGCATCAATGCGCATCTCAAAATGCTATTCTGCTCACTACAATTGTACAGAGCGGTTATCTGAGTTACCGTAGACTTTGTCAGTTCAAACCAGTCTGGCCATTCTCTGTTGCCCTCTCTCATTGTAACAAAGGACAGACGAGGAGTGAGGATCTAAATGCAGTTTTTAAATGGAAACAAAAGATGAACAGGGTAACTAAAAACACAAGGAACAAATGAAACATCCACGATGGGAAAACCAAAATATAAACAAGAGAAACACCCATGAAGGGCACGGGCAGGAACACAGTCAAGAACATACATTACATTTAACAACTCACCAAGGCTGATAAAACAACAGGGCTTTAAATACACAAGGGATGATGACTAAATGAACCACAGGTGAGGACAATGAAGGAACAGCTGGCAGTGATGAGGGCAGGGAATTATGGGAAGTGTAGTTCGGGACAGATGGCAAGGGAGCAACACAGGGCAGACAACAGGGAATCGTGACACTCGTCAACAAGTCCACAGAACTGCCGCTCACTGGATGTTTTTTGTTTTTGGCACCATTCAGAGTAAAGTGTTCGAAAAATGAAAGCATTTATAATATAATATCATTTTCATAAATTAACTTTTAACATAATTTCTTGAGTAGTTTTTCGGCAAACTATTTATTTACTCTTACTTGAAATAACCAGAAGTACTCAGTACTTCTACTTGTGCTCAAGTGAATTATTACTTCAGTAGCAGTACTTTTACTTTAAGGTGCAATATGTAACAATTTTCATGTAATTTTCGCCTTTTTTTGCCAATGTATGAACGACTTGTAACGCAACTTAAACAAATGAGTCCTTTCCGGACTTCCTAGGTTGCCTATTAAAGCCTGTAGACTGATTTTCACACAAAGGGTGCTGATTGCTTTTGCCGGGAAATCTTCGTCCAAATGATGTGACGATTATGCGAGCTCCCAAGAACCTTGCCTCAGTAATCTCTTCTCTTCCACTATTCAACAGCAACAACAAACTGCAACACTAGATAACGTTATCTTAGAGATGGAATCCGCAAACGTCCGTCTCCCAGCACAACACCGACTCCTACACAAACTCAGAGTAAGCCAAAAACCCACATTGTTGCATCTTAAAACATTTATAAACACACTAATCAAAGGTTTTGACAATTTTTGACTTTTTAAATTAATAGTAAGATAGATCAGATGATTCATTTTTTTGTCCATGTCACAGATTGAGAATGAGGTTCAGGACCCAAGCGCAGAGTTTAAAAAAAACAAAGGATTTATTAACAACACAAAAAAGGACAAAAACAAACCAAAATTCCCACAAGGGGGAAAAACAGTAATACAGGCTGGGGCAGAGGGGAAACAGGAACCAGGACCGACGACCCGAACAGTGATAGGAAACCAGACTGATAAGAAACAAACTAGACCGACTGGAACACAAGACGAACTGGCTCTGGACAGCAAACACGAGGAGACTAAAATAGGGAGCGAAATCAACAGGTTAACAAGATAGGGTAGCTGTGACTAATAAACTAATTATAGGCAAACAAGGAGATGTGATATGACACAAGACATGAGTGCAAATCAGCAAGACAGTAATTTAACATACACCCATGCCAACCAACAAACAAGACAAAAGAACGCGTAGCAACGCCAAACAAAGCGTTGCCACACATTCTTACACTAAACAAAACCTGTGGGAAACACCACGCGATGCACAAAACAGATGACAAAAACAAAACAGGACACCTGTGCAAGGGTTCGGCCACACACGCACCTTGACACCTTAGACCGAAGTGACCGAACCTCAGTACAACATGAAGACAGCTCACGACTGACGGATGACAGGACCGTGACAGGTCATTCAACCATCAAGATACACTTTTGCCCATTCATTTCTCTGTGAGTAACCATTATGTTTTTTCCCCCCTCGCAGGATAAATATGGGTCTAACAAAGGGTTTTGAGAAGGATGTGGGTTCTAAGACCATACACCAGTTTATCTATCCTGAGAGTGCTTCAGACATGGACAACTCCACTCACCTGGTGCTTTCTCCCTTTAAAATTCTGGATATGGAGTGGCTCATCAGTGCCTTTACCACTAAACACATTCAACTGTAAGAACTGTTTATTTTAAATCCCATCCTAGACACTTTAGGCTCACCAATGAACACTCTGATGTTAAATGTGCATGTAGTCTCATGATAACTTTAAGATATTTTACGACTTGGCTACTGTGATACGCTTCCCTCATCTCGTTCCAATCCCAGATGTTTTCTTTCTTCCTTGGTACACAAAAGTTGTTTTCGTATTAAAATCATGGTTCGATTTAGGTTTGGGGTTAATCTTTGGAAAAATCATAAATACACTGTGTTGGTTCGATTATTGTTCTATATTGGAGTACATGCTGTTTCTTTTTTTGGGATTTCCTACGATTTTTGGCATCTCGTACATTATGATGTGTTTTCGTAAGATGGTGTTAGAAATGTGTTTTTCACACATTTTTTTTTCAGTCTGCCTGAACACAAAGTTGTGTTGTTTTCCCGTAAAAACATCTAAACATTTTTAAAACAACATACATTAACCTGTGAAGGAAAATTTTAATGAGAACAACACTTCATTTCAGAGACAATATCTCGGGTTAACATGTAGCTGTTTGTTTGGTAATTTCACTAAAATAGGATTTATTTAAACCAACAAAACTGATATTTTCCAAAAGTCACATGTTTTAATGTTGTCATCTGTTTGTTCCTTAGAACATATATGGAAGAGTCAGCAACAATTAATACAAATGAGCACAAGGTTACCACCATTCATGCATGCATCTATCCATCCATCTATCCATCCATCTATCCATTTATCTATCCATCCATCATCCATCCATTTATTTATCCATCCATCCATATATTTATCTATCCATCCATCCATTTATCTATCCATCCATCTATTTATCTATCCATCCATCCATATATTTATCTATCCATCCATCCATCCATCTATCTATTTATCTATCCACCCATCCATCTATTTATCTATCCATCCATCATCCATCCATTTATTTATACATCCATCCATATATTTATCTATCCATCCATCCATTTATCTATCCATCCATCCATCCATCTATCTATTTATCTATCCATTCATCCATCCATCCATTTATTTATCTATCCATCCATCCATCAATCTATTTATTTATCGTTCTATCCATCCATCCATCTATTTATTTATCTTTCTATCCATCCATCCATCCATTTATCTTTCTATCTATCCAGCCATCCATTTATCTTTCTATACATCCATCCATTTATCTATCTATCCATCCATCCATCCATCTATTTATCTATCTATCCATCCATCCATCTATTTTTCTATCTATCCAGCCATCCATTTATCTTTCTATCCATCCATCTATTTATCTATCCATCCATCCATCCATCCATCTATCTATTTTTCTATCCATCCAACCATCTATTTATATATCTATCCATCCATTTATCTTTCTATCCAGCCATCCATTTATCTTTCTATACATCCATCCATTTATCTATCTATCCATCCATCCATCTATTTATCTATCTATCCATCCATCCATCTATTTTTCTATCTATCCAGCCATCCATTTATCTTTCTATCCATCCATCTATTTATCCATCCATCCATCCATCCATCCATCTATCTATTTTTCTATCCATCCATCTATTTATATATCTATCCATCCATCCATTTATCTTTCTATCTATCAGCCATCCATTTATCTTTCTATACATCCATCCATCTATTTATCTATCTATCCATCCATCCATCCATTTATCTATCTATCCATCCATCCATCTATTTATCTATCCATCCATCCATCCATCTATTTATCTATCCATCCATCCATCCATCTATCTTTCTATCTATCAGCCATCCATTTATCTTTCTATACATCCATCCATCTATTTATCTATCTATCCATCCATCCATCCATCTATTTATCTATCCATCCATCCATCTATTTATCTATCCATCCATCCATCCATCTATGTATTTATCTATCTATCCATCCATCCATCCACCCATTTATCTATCCATCCATCTATCTATCCATCCATCCATCTCACTCATTCACTCACATTCAAGACATCGCCAATAAGGATCACAAGAGTGTTTCATAGATGTCCTGTTTTATTTCTGTTCTCGTCTTATAGGTGATGATCCTCTACCCAGAATTTATCAAATATGTCCATGATAACTGGACAGCGAATCATGGCAGATATCCATCCACTGGCTTCTTAACATTGATTTTCGCCCTGCACATCTGTGATGAGGTGAAACTCTTGTTCTATTATACAAACAAGAAATAGTTTTTAGAGCACAAGAAAGCATTAATTAAAGCATGAGGGAGAGAAAACAGTTTTGGAGGTGAACTATTCCTTAAATGCGTGGATCGCTCTTTCATACAGGTGAATGTTTTTGGCTTTGGGGCTATGAGAGATGGAAACTGGAATCATTATTTTGATGACACGTTGACTTCATACGTTAATGGCAGTCATGGTGGCGACTTTGGATATATAACAATCAATCGGCTTCATCAGGAAAAGAAGATTTTAATGAGAAGCATTGGACATGAAGAAGGTTAGACTGTGTAAACTTATCTGGAAGAACATTTCCTCAGCGTTTTTTGATAATGCAATCTGTTGTCAAATTGTTCTTCAGAATTTCCTCATGGTGGAAAGGACATAGTAGCCCTTCATAACATCACATTTATATATGTTTCTCTTTTTGTAAAGGTGGGTTTTCATGAATTATGCCAAATATTGCCAGTGATATGAAACTTATAAAGTATGAAACTTGTGGTAAAGTAAATATAGCAGAAAAGATTCAGTAATTTTTTACATTGAATGCGTGAACTTGAAAATATGAAGTTAATTCTACATTTGTGCTTAATTCAAACATGTAGAAAATTAACGCTTGGTTTATAAGTAAATATTATTTATAATTGTTTATCTTTTTTGTTACCTACCAATACTGCTCGTGAGAATGTATTAGACCTCCACGTAGGGTTGCCATCTGTCCCGTAAAATACAGGATCGACCCGTATTTAAATATGAAATGATGCGTCCCGTATCGAATCAATATGGGACGTGATTTGTCCCATAAAACTGGTCAGATGGCGCCACAGCGAAATCATTCCAGATATTAAATTTAAAGCTACACTATGTAACTTTTTTTCATCTAGCGGTTAAAAAAAGAAAACTGCATGTGTCTTGCGGAAGAACATTGTTTTTGTTGAGGTTCGGCTCTGCTCCTCTGCGTTAATGAATGTGGTTTGAGGCACTTATTGTACACATGAATACAGGACATCATATCAGAGTGAGTGGACAAATAAATGTAAGAAAGGACAAGATGGACATCTGAAAGTATGTCATCTGAGCAGGTAAGTGCCATATCTATATATCTATATCTATATATATATAAATATCCAAATAAGTACTGTAAATTGGTTTGTGTAAAGGATGATCAGTCAAATCTATACATTCACCGTGTTAAGCGAGTTCTTTGTTTAATGTAGGTCAGCAGACTGTCACACATGTCATTTTCAACCTTCGCTGGGGATCTATTTTCCAAATAAGTCTTACCACATAGAGCCATGTTTCGGGCCCTAACAGAAGTAGGTTCAGGGCTAAAGAATGTAAAAAGCATAATTTTGTATATTCATTAGGCCACTATCAATGCATACAGTACTACAACTCTACTGTCAATAAACAAGGAATACAACTTTTCCCAATGAGTAGGCCTACTCAGCTGAAACAGTGATAAACCTGTGATTACTCCTTCAAATTGTTTAAATTCGTTTGATGAACAAAACCATAAAAAATGAAAGTGTTGCTATATATACACTGTACATACACTATATAGCACAACAGGATGAAACCACAGAACGCTCAGACTGTCCTCAATATACTGAGAGAGGCTGGACTGAGGGCTTGTAGGCCTGTTGTGAGGCAGGACCTTACCAGACATCACCGGCAACAACATTGCCTATGGGCACAAACCCACCTTCGATGGACTAGACAGGACTGGCAAAAAGTTGAGTCGTGGTTTTGTGTCACCAGGAGTGATGCTCGGACTCGTGTTTACCCTCGAAGGAATAAGTGTTACACCGAGTCCTGTACTCTGGAGCAGAGTGTGTCACAGCATCATCGGACTGAGCTTGTTGTCATTGCAGGCAATCTCAACGGTGTGCGTTATAGGGAAGACATCCTCCTCCTTCATGTGGTACCCTTCCTGAAGGCTCATCCTGACATGACCCTCCAGCATGACAATGCCACCAGTCATACTGCTCGTTCTGTGCGTGGTTTCCTGCAAGACAGGAATGTCAGTGTTCTGCCACGGCCAGCGAAGAGCCCGGATCTCAATCCCATTGTTCACATCTGGGGCTAGGGTCATTCCTCCCAGGAATGTCTGGAAACTTGCAAGTGTCTTGGTGGAAGTGTGGAACTGGCAACTGGCAAATCTGGTTCAGTCCATGAGGAGGAGATGCACTGCAGAACTTAATGCAGCTGGTGGCCACACCAGATACTGACTGTTACTTTTGATTTTGACCCCCAACCCTTTGTTCAGGGACACATTATTCCATTTCTGTAAGTCACATATCTGTGAAACTTGTTCAGTTTATGTCTTAGCTGTTGAATCATTTTATGTTCATACAAATATTTACACATGTTAAGTTTGCTGAAAATAAAAGCAGTTGAAATTTCTTTTTTTGCTGTTTTTAACGCCACCACTCTGGCTTTTTATTTTATTTTTTATTTTTTTTTATATTAGAACCATCATTTTGAACAATATAAAAATAACCCCACAAGAGTATGAAGTGAACAAAATGCCAAATAATATCTTACAAAACAGTATTTCCTCACCACATTTGAACAAGTTATGGACTTGGATTGTAATAGTTAACTCACATTAAAAAATAAATAAATAAATAAATAAAAACAATAGTTGACAAGCTTATTTTATTTTTACTAGTTTTAAGTTACCATTACACTCTAAAACCTAAAGTTGTCATTAATAAAAACATTTAAGTGGTCCTAATTAAAGCGTATTTGAAATGTCACATTTTGGAATCATAATTTAAATACCGTTTATACGTTCTTTAAACGTTGGCTTCGAGTACCTCTAACTCAAAATGGGGACAACAAGGGAACTTATGTAGAAAAATAATAATTGTTATTTCAAAATGTATAGTTTTAATTATCTCTGTTGTTGTTGCTTTGTTGTAGCTGGGTGATAGTTGTGATTTGTGTGACATCACCGTTAGGGTGATTAGTAGCGTTACCTCTGGTAAAGTTGGAGGCTGTTAAATTTAAGCCATTCTTCTTCACTCGTACTTTACAAAAGTGCAGATTTATGTGCAATAAGAAGTACAGAGGAGAATCAAATGTGCCATATAACAGATCCCAGTCGTAATTTCCCTTATACAGTATAAGACCTGCTATAACTCAATTTAAATAAATAAATAAAAACAATGATTCTTTAAATCACAGATGAGTTAAGTTTACTTGTAACTGGGGGCTGGGTAGTTCAGCGAGTATTGACGCTGACTACCACAATCGCAAATCCCAATCCAGGGTGTGCTGAGTGACTCCAGCCGGGTCTCCTAAGCAACCAAATTGGCCCGGTTGCTAGGGAGGATAGAGTCACATGGGGTAACCTCCTCGTGGTCACGATCAAGTGGTTCTCGCTCTCAATGGGGCGCGTGGCAAGTTGTGTGTGGATCGCGGAGAGTAGCATGAGCCTCCACATGCTGCGAGTCTCCATGGAGTCATGCACAACAAGTCACGTGATCAGACGGATTGACGGTCTCAGAAACGGAGGCAACTGAGACTTGTCCTCCGCCACCTGGTGAGTAACCACGCCACCACAAGGACCTACTAAGTAATGGGAATACTTGAGCCAAATAAGTATGTTTATTTAGAAAAATCATGGAAACCAGTTGCCTTAAAAAACCCAAGTACGGTCAACTAATTCGATTTTACAGCGCAGAATCAATTACCAACAATTTCATTGTCTTTGAACCTCCATGTCAACCCAACTCCACCGGTTCACTGTTTAAAAGCTTTGAGGGACACACTTTAGTACAGAAACATTTACAAAAAAAAAAAAAAAAAAAAAAAAAAAAAAAATAATCACACTGCTCTTAATAATATATAGTTATATATTTATTCATACTGCCATATTCATTTATACTGGTTAATTGTAAAAAAAAAAAAAAAAAGTACAATAATTAAAATAAGTACAGTCTTTGTGAAGGTTTTAATCCCCAAGGACCAAATCTAACAGACTTCATGTCCACAGCGCCCTGATCTCTCATTTTTACAGTTTCGCACACGCAAACTGTGACCCCAGATCGCAAATGTGGTTTGAGTATCCTAAAATCTGATTTTTGACCCCAAAACTTCCACAAGTTATCCACAGTCATTGATAAAAAGTGCACATAAAACTATGTTGATTGACAAGTGGCGTGGGGGGGGGGGGGGGGGGGGTTGTATGTGTGTGTTTGTATGAATGAGAGAATGACAAACATGGAAAGAGAAACAAAGAGAGAGACATAATTAGTCATAAGCGATGTCATAAACCCAACAATGTATTCTTAAAGGGATAGTTCACTCAAAAATACAAAAAAAAATAAATTTACTCACCCTCATGTCATTCAGAACCTGTATCTTTTTCTACTGACAGCCTCAGTCGCCATTAACGTTTATTGCATGTTTTTTTCCAAACAATGAAAGTGAATGCTGACCGAGGTTGACTGAGGTCTCTTACAGTCATACAGTTTTGGAAGGTGACAGGTGAAGGTGAGTAAATGACAACATAATTCAATTTTGGGTGAACAAATCTTTTAACAGGCGACAAAAAATAAACATTGTGACTATGAACTGATGTCAGTTTAATATAATCAGTCACTTCCTAGAAAGGCTTGTCCATTGTAATATAAAGACTAGGGCTGAATCAATTCTAGATTCAAGGTGTGATACCACTATTCTTTATATAAATAAATAATAAACATGGTTAGGTTTAAGGTTTGAGTAAGAGGTTAGACAATAATTAGTAATTAAATGGTTTGTTTGGTTCGCCATCTCCTACTAATTATTACGACTTGTCATGAAACTAGGTTTGTTGAAACTGCTCTCTAAAAATGTGACTAAATGATCAGGAAAACTGTGAGAAACACTGAAAAAAAAAAAAGCTGAAATTAAATATACGCAAATGAATCTCAGGTGTGACATTAAAGACTAAGTGACTGTAAACAACATACAAACAGACAAGAATGATCTGTGTCAAACAAACACACACACACACACACACACACACACACACCCACACACACACTTCTGAAATTGATTGTGTTAGGGTCAAAAACACTTGAGTGGACAAACCTATCTCTGATTGCAAACGGAGAATGCATTTTATGTGCTGCGTAAAATTCCAGAAACAAATAAAGAGCCTGACAGAACATCACCAAAATAGACAAAGAGCACCTGATGACATCTACATAATCATACTAACAATAGGCAATAAGTATATGAAAACATATGGAAAAGATAGTTTAAAATACGACTTTATTTTGATTGCATATGATTTTGATCTGCTGAAATACTTTCTTCTAAAAAAGTGTGAGAAAAAAAAATACCTTCAAAACTGGCAGTCAATAAGTAACCCCAGATCTTTTGTATTGTCACAGTTGTCTAAAGCATGTGGATATTAAGTGTAAGTACTGGAGTACTGGTGCAACTGAATATAAATTAATGTAAAAGCGACTTACTGTATTTGCAATGTCTCTTCATCAAGTACACAATATGGCCAAAAGTATGTGGACACCCCCTTCTAATTTACAGGTTTGGCAGCAACATATCGGGACATTCAAAAGAAATAACTGGACATGCCAAACCCAAGGTAATATACTGGTTCAATACAAGTTAACCTCAATCGACAGCATTTGTGGCATAATGTTGATTATCACAAAATATTATTTCAAATCATCCCTCCTTTATAACAAAAAGCAAAATCAAGATTACAGTGAGGCAGTTACAATGGAAGTGAATGCGGCCAATTATTGAAGGGTTTAAAAAGGCAGAAATGTGATATTGATACAAAAATCATTTTAACTAGGGTTAACTAGGTCCTCTTTTTCCCGGACATGTCCTCTTTTTTGGACCTTAAAAAAAAACAAAAAAGCGTCCGGCCGGAATTTCAAAATTTGCGAAAATGTCTGTGATTGTGCTTTAGTTGCATTTGATGTGCATCTGGTACTTCATCGTGTGCGCGTGCATATTTGCATTGCTTTAACCCCTCTTTGTCACAAAGCATCCCTCCGGTTGTCACTCTGGGGGGAAGTGAAATAGAGGTTGTTAACTCCTATAAATACCTGGGTCTTTTGATTGATGACTCTCTGACTTTTAAACCACATGTGCTGTACCTGGTGAAAAAGCTGAGGCTAAAACTGGGTTTTTATTTTCGAAATAAGTTGTGTTTTTCTTTTAATGTGAAAAAACGACTTGTGGCCACCACCTTTTTATCTGTTCTGGACTATGGTGATCTTTTATATATGCGTGCCTCTGCTCATAATCTTCATATGATTGACACAGCTTATCATGCTTCCTTGAGGTTCATTACAAATTGTAAAGCACTGACTCACCACTGTGAGCTATACTCTAGGGTTGGATGGCCTCCTCTAGTCACCCGAAGGCTAAGTCATTGGTACACTTTTATATATAAGGCAATTCTTGGTCTGCTGCCAAGCTATCTATGCGATCATATCATACAGAAAAGAAATGGGCAACACTCTTTGCGTTCTCAGGACTTCTTTATGCTTTCTGTGCCAAAGGCCCGTACGGAAACGGGAAAGAAGGCATTTCTGTATTCTGCACCTTCGTCATGGAATATGTTGTAAGGCAGATGCCTTAATATGTAAATGCTCTTAGACTATAAAATTATTTTAAATGATTATATGAAATGTTAGTTATTAATCTTTTGTGTTTTTTGTCTGTACCTATGTGTTTGTACTGCTGCCTGTCTTGGCCAGGTCACCCTTGTAAAAGAGGTTTTTAATCTCAATGGGATTCTCCTGGTTAAATAAAGGTTAAATTAAAAAATTTGTAAGTCCCGCCTTCTCGCACACCAATTTGTTGATTACAAGGGGCTTGCGGCAACTATTGGCCAAATTCCTGGCTGTCAATCTCTGCAAACGTGCGAAGTGCTGTTGTGTTCGGCATCAAACAGTTGCTTGACAGTAGCAGCAAATGGCAGCAGAGTGGAAACAATGCCCAATGCCGAAGATTTGCACAAAAAATTCCCAAGCATTCGTCCAGGTCGAGATCCATAGCACTTATAACGTCAGTTGCTAATAAAGGTGCATCAGCTCTGCGATGCATAAAGGGTCAGCAAAGGTGAAAGTTCATCAGGTAAATTAACAGACTACTTTTTGAGACCTGATAAAATGATCACATTGCTTCATTTTCCATGGCCATTCAAAATAATTGTAAATGAAGGTACACTCACGGCATCAAATATTTTATTTTAGTACATTGACAATCACCCAAACAAGAATGTTGGAATTTTTCAACATTCCCCGAACATTGTCACCCTATTTTAAAACACATATTGTTTACGTCTTGGCTAAACTTTTGAAACAGTGAGTATTTTAACGTTTATGACGTTGGCCCCCATTGACTTCCATTGTAAGTGCCTGACTGTAACCTCAATTTTTGCTTTTTTAAAGAAAAGGAGGGACGAGTCGAAATACATTTTTGTGGTAAATCAACATTCTTCCACAAATGCTGTTGACTGAGCTCAACTTGTACTGAACCCAGAACATTCCTTTAATTAAAACAGGGTGCTAACACAAGTTTATGCCATAAAAAGGGCAGTAATAGGCCACCACCTCGCCTCCAAGCCCTACTGAAATATGCTACTTTTATTGCAACTTAGATGCAAACAGATAACAGATGTTCATTTCAATAAGGTCATTACCTAACGCTTACCTACAGAAATTCACAAAACAAGCGACACAAACATTTTCACAAGTGGCCTCGTATGGTCACCGACTCAAAATAAAGAGGAAACGAAAATGACCACAGAGATGACGAAAACAAATAAAAACAAACCAAAAGAAATCATAGAGAAACAAGCAGTTTGGATTGTTTTTATAATCTTGCACATACTCTCATAAATCCCAAGAGCCAGCCCATAGTTTATGAAGTATATATATATTTGCTTTTATTAGGTCGTAAAGTAGGGCGATGTCAGGAAAAGTGGGCCACTTTTTGGAAAATCTCCTACAACGGCATTAAAACGCCTCACATTAAAACACATTTTTCCAGACTGCTCTTTGTTTGTTAATTCAGATCTCTTCTATTTTACATTCAAAATATGTAACAAAAAACAACTGTTTAAGCTATTTAAATGTCAAAAGTCACCCTCCGTCTCATCATCGCTTTGTTCAGGTAAAATGGGCCATGCACTCAGCTAAAATGGGCCAACGCTTCAGTACAGCAAAACCATCCATGTAAACAACAAAATATGCTCTTTTTTTAATTCATTTACAATTATTTCTAATATAATTAACAGCATTGTATTACAAGAAATGTATTATGGAATTTGAATTAAATGTGTTAAAATGTGTTTTGTGGGGGAGATTGAGGTGGATTTGTAGGTTTTGGAATAAGGTACTGTATGTGTGTGTGTGTGTGTGTGTGTGTGTGTGTGTGTATATATATATATATATATATATATATATATAATATATATATACACACACACACACACACACACACACACACCTTATTCTACATTACAATATATAACATTAACAAGGATGTAACTTTAAAAAGGCAACATTCCTTACTAAAACTCAAACTTATCGTTATCGTTCTATGTGTGAAGCTACTAATGCGTGTCTGTGGACTTGTGACCCAGAAAACTGTATTGTTCTGTAATGACTTTATATAGTAATAAAGTCATTGCTTTTCATGTGTAAATGTATATTTTACTCATAAGAGTTGTATTAAAATGGGTGTTTGTGAGTGTGCGTGTGAGGTAGATGTGTGTATTTGGGCACATTAGAGGATACTGCATTCAAACAATGCTAATATAACATATCCAAATTTAATTTTGAATTGTTTTAATATGAGTATTTTTAATGAAAGGAACAATCAAAATATCAATCTTAGATGTGGCATTTGTTTAAGGAACCTTCATAAATCCTATAAAACATGTGAAGTACCATTACTATACCTGTTTAAAATAGTTTGCAGTGATGATATTGAATCTTAAAGAACTAACACTCTGACCTCATCTGGCCCATTTGACCTGATGGCCCACTTTAGCTGACATCACCCAACCTACATGCTACTGTTAACAGTTGACTGGGTAGCTTGCTTTGCTTTTAAAGGATGCAGAACAATCAGTTGGGATGAAGATCGAATGAAAACAAACGGTCCTAAAACAAATTATGGTCTTTATGTTAAAACACACAGACACATTTTCATACACGTTGAGGTGAAACTGTAATCTCCCTTTAATTGCTGCATGATGCATCTTTTGCAAAAAGTGATTTATAACGCCAAATGTGCACTGTTGCCCGTTGTTTCTTACGTGCTTGACCGAAATGCATGTGTAAATTTCATGAAAATCACAGAAATGTCCAGGTTATATTTCACACAAAAATCAATTATATATATATATATATATATATATATATATATATATATATATATAAGATTTTGCTCCAAATTATTATTATAATTTTTTTTATATATATTTTTGCAATATTCTCATTACCATAATTCGTCCTGACAATTTGCTTGTTTTTATTTTCTTGCAAAAATAAAATTAAGCCTATTTTAGGACTAATACAATTTTTTTTTGGCCCAAATTATTATTTTTAAATCATTCTTTTTTATATATATATATATATATTCTCAATAATGAAGCATCCTAACAATTTATTTTTCTTGCATAAAGAAAATTAAGCCTTTTTTAGAACTATTAATATTTTTGGCCCAAATTATTATTCATTTTTTCATCATTTAATTTAGTTATTTAAATATAATAAATGCAGTACACCCAAGCATTTGGATGATGCACTTTACAATGTAACTTTTTATTTTTTTGCAATCCAGTAAATGGGAATTATATATTTGTATTGTCCTAAAAATAGGCATTATTTTCTTTATGCAAAATATTATTTATTTTGATTTCAGGGTGAAATATGAATCAATGCCATGTTCTCGACAGTTTCTCCTGCATAATGATGAAATAGCAACACATTTCTTGGGTCACACAGACATGGAGACTGAACCTGCAATCTTTGTCTTAGCAGCCTAGATCCGGAGCCACACATCTACCCCCACGTCTCCACTGGCCAACTGTAGCCCTGACCTCTTCCGAAGAGACTTCCAGATATTAACAAAAAGAAAAACTTGGAAGAGTATCATGCTTTAAAAATATTCAGTCTCTGCTCTAAGTTCAACAAAGCCACTGAGAGTGAAGCAAAGAGAGAGAAAGAGAGTCTTTGTGTATGCAAGAAATGTCTGTACACTACCAGTAAAAGGTCTGGACACACTTCACACAGTTTCTCATGACTTTATAAATGAGTTTACTTTTCATGTAAGACATATATATAAAGTAAATGAATTTCCTTACAAAACTAATATGGGGGAAAAAAAACTTTTTGAAATGGATGAGTTGGAGTGGATAGTGAAGTAAAAGGAGCCAGCAAGTGCCCAGCACACATGGGAACTCCAATAATATTTTATGAAGCTCAAATATAAAATAGCATTTTATGTTTACGGAAAATGTGGAGAAGAGTAATAATAAAGAATGACTTGGTGTCCAAACTTTTGACTGGTAGCGTATGTGTGTCCATACATATCCAAAGTTGGGTTCCTTGGGGGCTGACAGGTTAAAAATCACTGTTACTGTATATTTGTGTATGGGCGTATAAGATCAGTGGCATGATCTTCCAAGACCTGTTTACCTTATGATATTGTCTTCTGGTTTTACCTTTATCTTGAATCCAATTTTGATGTTCTATCCAATAACAGGGAGGAATAGTCGCTATGTAACCACGACGTCCTTTTGCGTGGCTTTAATATTCATAAAGACCCCATGCTCCGTTCCTCAATCTGGTTTCAATGAACAAAGTAGCACAATCCCCAACATTGTCCACTTTAATTACCCTATCAGAGTCTCGTATAAAGCCATTGAAGGGGCTGTAGTGTTGATTAAAGCTCGTGAGAGGATGTAGAGAATGACAGTATGTGTCTCTCCGTCCCTCCCAGCAGATCTGACCGGGGACCACCAACATGTGCTCTAGGTAGATCGGGGGGTGAGAGGTCAAGATGCACAGTCTGTTTTTACATCATAGAAGGATGCAGCAGCGACAGAATCTCTGGCGGCTCCCGCCTACCGATGGAGGCGGGGTCACGGGTGCAAAGTAGGCGTGAACTTTAATGTTGGGTAAGTGAGTCTACAGAGAAAGACAGAAAAAATTATTTTTGCACAAAGAACTCTCTTTTGCAGGACTTTTGGTTATTATATTATTAAGGACCTTGGGACTTTACATTATGTGCTTAAGGGGAAGTTCATTCGTTCCGATCACTTTTCTGCCTACTTATGAAAAACAAAATGCTACCATAACTAAAGATGTAAATACTTGAATATCATCTTAGCATTACAGCAATTCTGCAGTGTAAAAAAAACAACCAAATTTGCCATGGCAAGAACAAGAGACAGAGGCCAATTAATCAGCTTGGACAATTAAAAGAAGTGTTGGCTCCCCCTTGTGCCAATTTCTAAAATCTACAGACAGCTTAGACCGTGGATAAACATTTTCTGTTTTCAAATATTTTTGGGTGAATTTTGAGTAAATATTATTGTCAAATCAAAATGCATGCAATTGCAGCAATTTTGTGTCTCATTTGTGCACTTTTGTTTGTATATATCATAATCAGCATTATATTTGCCATCAACAAACCTTATCACTAAATATTCTACAAAAACGTGTACTGCAAATCGAGCTGAATCTAATCAAATTGTGACAATTTTAGATAACATGATGCAGCT